>MJUU01025494.1:201903-236410 GCA_002080025.1 Modiolus philippinarum
ATTATACCAACTGTAAGTCATACTATTTATCTGGGACAAACCAAAAACATACTGCTTATTCTTATCTAGTACCAAGAGTTCTTCGAACTGGGTCACAAAATCAGAAGGGGTTCCTTTACCTGCATAACTAGAAAGTGTTATCTTTTGTTTCATTTTTTATTGCTCGAAATATTTTCTGTAAATTCCTTCATGCTGTTCTTCCGTTATATCCTTATTCGACAGAAGAGTGTCTAGAATAGTCATTCCTTCGTTTACTAGTTCGTCACTGGTATTACCAGACTCGATACCAGCAATCAAAAGCTCTAACCGATCTACTAGGCTAGTTGCGTCACACAAAATATTCTTGTATTTGCCACTTGTCTTTACCAGAGGGTGTGATGAAAGACTGACTAGTTTTCTAAACGTCCGCTTTGCAGAATCAGAATACGCTTTTTTGGGATTGTACCTCTTTGTCACTAGGTCGACGAAGTCGTCGTCCACCCTGGTGTTGATTACTTGTTGTCCTTTATTGTCTAGTCCGTACAACCTATTATATTCGAGAAGCTGTTCTAAATCCAGCAGTAGATCAGAAAAGGAGCCGGTAGTATCTATTTTGTACGACCCCTTAGACGCTAAACCGCTACCACTTTTCCCCTTCAATCCTTGGTAATACTTTTTATTTTTGTTCTGGAGATATATGATATCTTGTGGAAATTCCGCCCCGGATTTCATTTGTCCCAGCTTCACATTCATACCCTTTGCCCTACTGATCCTGTCTTCGTTACTCAGGTCAGCGCCTGCGGCGGTGTTTTCTAGTTGTTCCTCGGCGTCATACTTACTGATATTCACGCCACCTGGTTTCATTTCGACTATCTGTATTTCCTCCGGTTCCTCCGGTTCCTCTATCGCGAGTGGCACCGCAGTATCCATAATATTAGGCACGGGTACTGCCGCAGGCACTAGTTGACCAACTGCCGCAGGTGCCTGTACTACCGTAGGTACTACGGGTGTTGTTTTTATTGCTTTCGTTACTGGTTCAAAGAATTCCTGGAGTTTATCCGACTGTACACTTTTTCTTATTCTTTCTTCTTCCTTCTTCATTTTGAAGTCCTGTACCGCTTTCTCTGCTTTTGACTTCTTTTGAGCTAGTTCCTTTAGTTCGTTTAACATTTTTTCTTCCTTTTATAAAAGTTAAGTAATAAAAATGGGTATATTTAATGAAATATCTCAGACGGTGTCAGGAGGTCCGGTAGGACAAACGGAGACTAATTTTGATGTAGTGCTAAGTAAGTATGCGAGCAAGACTCAGTTAGATAGATTGAGTAGAGAGTGTTTCATTAAAGGACAAGACTTAGACATGGGTGGACACAAAATCATAGGTCTTTCACCCGGTTCCGGCAACGATCACGTAGCAACAATAAAGCAAATGAGTGATACTTTCTTTCCTGCGGTAGCGCGTTAAGACTTGGACATGAATAAGAAGTTTATTAGGAGACTCGAGACCAACTTAGATGACCCAACCTGTGCGGTAAACAAGAAGTCGCTGCAGCAGAAAATAGACACACAGAAACGGAACTTTAGAGCGGAGTTTGCTAGTAAGGCTTTTGTTGCTGCAAGTGAACGAGAACTAAGAAAATACTTGCGCAAACAGTTTCTAAGACCAATTCACCTATCACAACTTGAGAAAAAAATAAGTACTGTTTATACTAAGACTGAGGTAGACGCCAAGCTAGACACTGTTTATACTAAGACTGAGGTAGACGCCAAGCTAGACCCTGTTTATACTAAGACTGAGGTAGACGCCAAGCTAGCCGATTATGAGGGTTATACAAAAAATGAAATAGATAAAATTCAGGATAACAAGAGATAATTAAGGAGATTTTTCAATAAAACAGGAGAAAAGAAGTACGAGAAAAAGAAAGCTGTACATTTCTTGCAAAAGTGAAACCCGGATATTATGATTTATCTACGAATGTAAAAGTCAAGTGGTTATCGGACGAATCCTATAACAACGGTGATATAGAGGAGGATCTCGACAACTGGAAACTAACCCTAAACCCGACGGACGGCAGTGCCGGTGAAACTCTTTATTTGTTTGGTGCGAATCTAATATTTGAGTCGCCAGAAGAGCGCGTATCTACTAACCAAATTAAGATCATGTTGAAAATAGATCAATTGGGCGCATCAAAGGAAATATCTTTCACAAGAGTCAGAACAGATAATAAGGACGAGATAACACTTTTTCATATCGAGAAAATAAGAAATAGCGCTACTTGTTCACTTCTTTTTAACCATGGTATTTACGGGGGAGTTATGAAATTAAGCGGGAAGAGTAGGATTGCGGTGCTCGAATTACAGAAAAACAGTATTCGTTGTTCCGGTTCCTACAGAGTTGTGCGTTAGATATTCAATATTCTATCCGTGATTACGGTTCTGAACTAGATTTCCAAGAAAAAGGATTTACCGGTAGTACAATCCTGGTTAATACTACTGAATGCAGAATAATTAGTGAGCGTGACGTTATAGGTCTATATCAAAAAAAAAGATAATCGCCAATATCGACATTGAACTAAATGGTTAAGCGTGTTCCATAGAGTGTCATACTTGGAATAATTTTGGAAGTAAAATTCGTCACTCTGTAACGAACCCAGGACAATGGAAAAAAGAGTATTCCGTTGGTCTTTCTAATGGGGCTCAAGAAGTCAAATTGCACCTGGGTTATATTACTAAATATGTGATGATTAGTATAAGAGGAAAAACAGGTTATCGGGTAAGAAAATTTAGTCTAACCCCGGAGGAACAATACCAACATGTATATCTAAGTCCTCCGGTTAACACAACACCATACACTTACTCTCTGGGCGGTTTTTTCGGTATGTCTACGTACCCTATTGCTCCTCGTGTAACTCCGATACCGATCGGGCTTCCAGTGCCTGCGGCAGACAACAACTTGACTATTGATAAACCATTTGTTATAAACGGGAAGATCTTACACTCACCCGAGTATGGGTTTCAGCAGTGGATAAAATTCAAGGATAAGTGTACACCCACATTTACTGTCCGTTTGTGCGTCGGGGGCACGAGACAAGATACTACTCCGTACATCTCATGTTACAAAAAAGGGACGACACTAATAACTAGCACAAATTCTAGAGACCAGGAAATCCATCGGTGGTCATAATCAATTTGAGATAAAAATGAGTCAGACGTTTGAAAAGAACGACGAAATATTCTTTGGAGTTGTAGCCCCAACCAGAATCGTTTGGCTAGTTTCTCCAATGACCTCACTAAATGTCATTGAAGTCGAAATTAAGTTTTAGTTTTGCACCGAGTCCTAGTTTGCTTTTTACTCCTATTACACTCTGAACTATTTTTTCTGTTTATAATTCGTGCCTTAAACAGGTTAAAACAGAGTATTGAGCGTTGGAGAATGAGTAAAACTTATAAAACTTATAAGTTTTTTGTTTTACTTATGAGATGTTTCAACCGAAAACGACGTAGAAAAAAAAATGTGAGTAAAATCTAGACTTTTTAATCAGAGTTACAAGCGTTGTAGAAAAAAATCGTAAACCGCATTTTTTTTTATTATGCACCAGTAGTAGTTAATATCCCAAAAAAGCTGCGGTTTTCAAAAATGTGTTTTTGAAAACCGCAGCTTTTTTGGGATATTAACTACTTTCGATGCTGACCCGAAAACTGATATAAGAAACTTGCAATATCAAAATTTTAGAAATTTTGCTTAAAACTAAAAGTATCTATCTTACGTACCTCTCTCCTTAGCTCACTTTGTGTTTTTTATTTAGATCTTTTTGGTTCATTGTTCTCTTTCAGATTTTACAAAATTTTTTGGTTTATGGTCCTCCAAATGTTTTGATTTGATTTGCACTGAAGAAACATAAGTTCCCGAAATCGCCATATGTAGAAATTTAATTTACAGTAACTTCGGTACTTTGTTGTTTATAAATGCTAATAGAGAAAACATTACCAATATCATCAAAATGGAAAACAAAAATCCGCTAACTGTATCCTTGTCTTTGGCATATATAAACTATGTGTATGTTTGCTTTTAAACTAACATTATCTAAATTTTTTTCTAATTTTGTAAACAACTAAAAGTAACGTTTCAACTTTTTGAGGGTGATCGCTGGTCACGTTTTGGTATTTCTGTCAGATGTTCGGACTTCTCTGGTTTTATCCATTCAAAGAGATTATAATTTTGCGCTCATGAACCGCTTCATTTTGTTTGATAATTTCATTTAATACATCATTTGCAACATTATGACAAAATTCCATAAAACCCTTTTTTAAATTTCGTCACATTCATTCATTCATAGATAAACATTGCTCATGTTCAACCCATGAAAAATTCAGAGGATTTCCCGCAAAATTTTAAATCACTTATATCTCAATATTGGCATCAGCAACCTATCATTTTTTAAAACTTTTTTCAGTTTAGTTTTCTAACAAAATTAACACTTTTTTGAAATCCGATTTATTTTCAATCTGACCAGCGAATATCCTTAAATAGAACACACATTATAATTTAATCAACGTCATAAATATTTTAAATAATTCGGTTTTATATTTTTTTTTTGCACATTAGCATATAGGGAAACATTTAAAGTGCCAGGATGCTAACTTCCGAGATGCATGCATGTAAAATGTTATATGGTTCTGTCACGAACTTTTTCTAAGATGTTTAGCTACTTATTTGTATTTGTATTAAATGGAGCAGTCTGTCCTGGTCATTAGATGAAAGGAGTACTAGGTTCGGTAAGGCATCATTTTGGTCCAAAAATTAAAAAAAAAAGCTTACAAAAGATCTGTGGGGTTCTCAATTTTATAATGTCTTCTTTACTCGATTCAATTCTTTTTTGGGTACTTATTCAACAGATAAATAAGGAAACCAAACATAGCATAAATGCGGGAAATCCTTGAAAAATTGCTGAAAGGGATAGATTTTGGCGACGTTTTTCAACGTGTTATGTGGTAGAAATGCATTAATTACCTATAACAACCGTATGGGAACAACACCGGATACTGGTACTAGGACTGGAATTATCAACGGAGAAAAGCGTTTGACTGTTACCGTACAGTAATCTTGATACCAACTTAGCTAGTACCAAGTTCACTGTACGGCAACAATTCAATGCTTTTCTCCATTATCGGTACCAGTCCTAGTACCAATATCTTGTGTTGTTCCCATACGATGTTTTGGCATATTTAACATTGCCGAACCATATGTACACTAATTGTCTTTATAAATATTGTGTATAATTACAATTTAAATGTAAATATTTTGATTGTTCGTGTTGTTTGCCACTTTCGTTTCAATCAAAAACCAATCAAAAATGACAAAAATTCTTTAACCTTTAACATTTTGCCTTAAATTACCAATTTTTCGCATTATTTCAAGGATCCAAGTAGTATTTCTTTCAAAATGAACATGAATCTATTAATGTAACCATTCTATTATATCAAGACAACACAGTTTGGACAATTTTTCTAAATTTAGAAAATAAGTGGGCCAAATAAGACCCTTACCGAACCTTGTACTTTCAAATAGGTTAGGAATTATTTTGCTTCCTACTTAGATGTGCTGTTTTGTCAGAATTGTTATATGAGTACAGATATCTATGCCTTGTAACGGTGCACATCACATGCACTGTTTCAAACTCAAGAATCCCTTTATTTCCGGATGAAAGGAAGCTTACTTAATCAGTATATACCAAGCATTTTGCACGAAAAGAGAATTCCGTCTTTTGCATGTTTTTTCTACTGCAGATGTAGTTCCTGTATGATTTGATAACATCGACAAAATGGCAATCTGTATTCCTCAAATTTTCAACGACAATGGTTATCGAGTTTTGCTTACAAAAAAAGAATAATCTGATTTTGATAAATTGGAACAATGGCTATGTTGATGTTGACAGTAACATTATTGATTACTTGCCATAATTCGATATTTTAATTTTGCATTCTTAATACTTGTCAGAAACTTGTCATTAACATATAAAATTAAAAAAAATCGTAGATCAATTTAAAAAAACACCCATGAACATATACAATTTCTTGAATCAATAAAAAATAAAGCCAAACAAAAAAATCATGATAATAAGTAAAAAAATGAGAGCAAAATTAAAAAAAATGTTTAAAGTAAAATGAAATAAAATAAAATAAAATAAAAGGAAAAGGAAATGGAATAAAAACAAAACCAAACTGGAAAAAGGCAAACAGAAGCCTTTTCATTCGCCATTATTAAAATCAAAATGATCGCATTTTAATATATATGTTTCTGTTAAAATGTTATCAGAATTTTTGTATTTTTAGAGATTTCAAAGAGCCTTGAATACGTAGATCAAATTCTGCAAAAGATTACATCAATCCACGTGCTAATGTTTTTATAAATGATATCAAAATTTTGTCGGGAAAGGGATTCCCTTGATTGCTCTCTGCTCTATAATTGATTTTTTATCTGCCTGTAAAACTGAATGAATGATTTTAAATTTTAACAAAACTTCGGGTTCGCTTTTGAACTCATCTTCCAAAGTCAAGTGTTTGAGGTCCATTTCATTCCCTTTTGACTTGACTTTGGAAGATGTTTTAACTGTGTTAAGATGAGATATTCGAAAATAATGAAATTATCCATGAGTGAAATATGTTTAGGCCACTAATCCCTATTCGAGGTGTTTTTAGTGGAATTCAGCACTTGAAATGGTCTGCTTTGGTTTTGGTAATACAAATAGTATGTTTAATGGAAAAATTGATGATGAAAGTCAAGAAAGCAGAGATAACCAGAGATAAACCAGAGACAACCAGGTTTAATTACATAATTAAATTTCTTAAAGTCGAGTCAGGTGCATTTCTGTTATTTATTTTTTGCCTTTATATATAATATATAAAGAAAATAACACATTACAAATGCAAATTTATACGATAAGTGTAACAAAATCAAGGTCTGATCCTGAAATTGGAGTATAAGCCTTTTATTTTGACATTGTGGATCATAAAATGGTAATCTTACTATATTTAGTAGATTAACAGCTGGATTTATTTTTCTTCAATTTCTCGGGTTCATTTACACATCACACTAAACAATTTCTGTTTCATTTATTGTATAAAATGAGACAGATTTTTCTATCAGGCACCCCAATCGCTTTTCGTCGAGATATCTAAAGGACCTGTCACATTATAACGTTCTAGGCAACGTGTGCCGACGTTCGCGAATTTTTGTAGGAGCGTTGGCACACGCCGAAAAAGATAAAGAAATTCTCTTGTTTGACGCACTCATAACGTCCGGGTTACGACTACAACGCATTGGAAACTTATTCATTACTTGTCTACAATGTTCACAAAACTCGTAACAGCTTATGACGACGTTTGAAAAGCGTTTTACTAGAGTACTTGACGTATACCGAACGCATCAATAACGGTGTTCTAGCATTCATAGAACGTTTGTATATCGTTTTGACGATGTTTGGTCAGATCAGTTGGAAATTTTTCATCTCGGTGTCTTTTGCAAAGGTAGAAATTGATAGAAATGCCGCCGAAAAATACGACAGATTAGCAGGAGAGATAGGTCCCCCAAAAATAACAAAATTTAGTTTCAAAAAATATGTCAGTCTGATGCTGAAATAAAGCTGCTACATATATTCCTTTGCTCTTTAACCATTATTTTCATAATAAAAATATTGTCTAAAACGTTACTCCTTAGTTACGAGGACGCTCGGTTTGCGTTCTTTGCACGTTTAAAACGACTTTCGAGAAACTACTACATATCGCACACATTGCATGCATAACGTATCTCTGGCGTTCGTCTAACGTGTGCATAACTTATCAACAACACGTTGGCGAACGTCGTGAAATTTTGATCATGTTCAAAATTTTCCGACGCACTCACCGTTCAACAACACACGACGACGTGCATTGGCGTGTTTGTAACGTGTTAAACTCTAACTTATACAACGCACACCAGCGTGTATGAAAAAATATTCATATTTTACGTCGGCACACATTTGTGCTGTGCGTTATATTGTGACAGGGCTATCAAACATGAAATTTGTAAATATTGAACATATATTCAACACAATGAGAAATTCTTTTTTAAAAGCAGCCTACATTTGAAGTTTTCAATCAATTTTGCACCAAATTATTAAAACGGCTTTAAATGGTATTTCAATATTTCAAAATACAGAAATACAAGTGTATTACATAACAGCTGATTTTTGGCTAATATTGTGGTACCAGCTATTTTACCTCCTATTTCTCATATATACATGTTTTACACCAGTTCAAGTTATTATCAACATTTTATGACATGTTTACATTTTTATCCCTATTTCTGTTAATTCATGAAACCACTAATTCTTTTCTGTAACATTTCAAATAAAATTTTGGATTTTCACACCTATCTGGACAATACTTTTTGAATCTAACCTTCCCAAGTTCATGAATTTCCAGAAAGCCACTCACCTTTTCTACATTATGTCGAAATTTTGCATATTGATCCCTAAGATATTCTTAGAGTGAGAAGAACCCCCTCCCTATAAATACCTACAACAACGGCACAAAATTGCGCGTAAAGATTCAGTTAGAATCCCATCTTGTAAGTGTTCACGAAGTAAATCTCGTCATTTAAACTTAAAATAGTCCTGATATATTAGAATTTAAAATGGTGTATCATTTATCAAATTCTCTCAAAGGTGCAAGGATTAAATTCCAAAGACTTACTTTTGCACATAAAATTCCAAATGAATACCGAAGCAAGAGCAAAAAATCAAACATCCAGAATACATGACAATATAAGGATTACATGCACATACAGACAGAAAACGTAAACGACAAAGACGAAACTAACAGAACATAAAATAAACGCCACAAAAATTAAGCACTAATAGTGTGTATCCACACAAAAAAAAGTGTCATCAGGGTCTGGAAGGATAAGCATGGCCTGCCTCACATGTGACACATGTTTCAAGCTATGATTGGTTGAAGTGTTGGTTTGACACCTTTAAAGATTGTCATGTAAAAGTAACGTTGCATTTTTAAATTTCAGGAACAATAGGCTCTCCTCTGTCATTAATTATCACAGAAACCTCTTATTTAGAGGTTGATTATTAGATATTCTATATTACTGAACAAAGAACGAACAACAATTAACTTTTGAAATGCCAACAATACCGAAGTACATTTCGTCTGATTATATTTGTTAACTGAATTTAAATTTATTTAAAAGATATTAAGGTTTTAAATAAAAAGATAACCTATTTCTTGTAACAGTTTTATTTGTTATTTTTTTCCGTTATCTGCATGCTAGGTTCAAATATATCTTTTTAATTGTATATTTTTGAGCCAAAGCATTATTTTTGTGGTAAATATGTTGGTGTTTTATTGCTCAACAGAAGTGAGCCAGAAGTTACGAAAGCCGAGAAGGCTCACCTACAATTCGGAATTCGGTATTCAGAATTCGGAATTCAGAATTCAGAATTCGGAATAAGTTGTTTGTTCATTTCAGTTATGGTAATGTGCTGGTTTGGTACTAAAATGTAACATAAAATGAACTGGTTATCTCGCTTCTTTCATATTACTATAATCTGTATTTGTATAAAGCAACGGCATGTGCTAAAATGCTGAGTGGAGTGGAGTGGGGTGTGGAGTGGCGTCTCGAATGAAGTGTGGAGTTGAAAAATACAATTATCTTTAATTATCCAAAATGACCAATTTATGTCATGCTTCAATAAGTAACTGGTGTTTGTACTTATGGAATGTCTTCATGTTTATTTATGACCAGTACAAATGTCTATAAATCTATTATGGTTAAAAGAATTTTAACTCCACTTTACTTAAACGTTTTTTAATGACCTCAGATAATTTTTTGGGGAAAAAATCGGGGCCAGAAAATGTTTTTTTCTAAAAAAAATACCAGCCCCCCCCAAAAAAAAATCAAATAGTCCGTGCCTTATACACGATTTCTTGGATTTGAATCCAAACGTTATTTAACGTTACTTCATGTATTATGTATAGTAGAAATTATCTTTATAAGGCATAAGCAATGAGGGCCATGTGTAAGGGCCTTGCAAACGACAAAAATGCTTTTCTCTATCCGTGGAAAATATAGTTGATCAATAATCATATACTTTACATTACCCACTTAACATATAAGTCCTAATGTTTTTTTGCAACCATATTATATGGTTATTGCATGAATATTGGGAAATATTGTCCCGAGTATAATTTCATATTGCACGAGCTTGCGATTGCAATATGCATTCTAGGAGAGATAATATTCCCCAATATGCATGCAATAACCCCTTTTGTTGTATAGCAACGCTAAAATTTCTGTTAAAATGGGATTTTGATTGTCGATAACGTCATGAAATTCAAGTCATATTTGCGCTAGTGCAATATGGAAATTTATTGCACTCTCACGTTTGGTTGCTTTGTTAAGGTATATCATGTTGCTATACAATAAAGTAAAATATTGTCAGGCACCACATTAAAAAAAAATTCTCTTGACAGAATCTCGGAAAAAATTGCTGTCATAAACACAGTCGTTTCAAGCAAAAAGGCTTTAGATGTATGCTCTTTATTTTTCTTAGATATGGCGTACTTGTCCATGAGATAATATCTCATGTGTACACTTTGTTCAATTACTATAATTTAAATTTATGTAAATTCTAAAACCTTAGGATTAACTCCCTTCATCGCAGTTTTGTCCTTAGCTGTATTTGATATTACTGATTATTCGGATTTATACTTTCGAAATTATGGATTTCCTTTGTTTGGGTTCTAGTGCTGCTGATGAGGAATTAATTTCCGAAATGGCCATACAGCTCATTAAAATTATTGCAGTTGGAGTTAACATATGTGTTATGGTCTCATGTTCATTTACTCCGTATCCTTTTGCAAAATATTTAGATATTTAAGGTAGATTACACTAATATCCATATCCATGAAGTCGGCACAATCAAAGAACCAATCATACTAACCTGAAGTATGTAATAATAAAGTATAGGTCACCATGCTTGTTGTTTCTAGAATTGAGATTACAGTTTCCTCATTTTAGCCAATATTTCACATAAATCAACAAAGAATGCACGGGGAAAATACGGAAAGGTAATTTCTAGCTTAATAAAAATGACACTTATATCCATAAAAATTTTATACATTTTTTGTAAATTAATAGTTAATAATATGAACTACACGTTTCAACGATAAAATGTAAATGTCACCATGCTTTTAATTGAGATATTTTACAAAATTTCCAGATTAAACAAAATTTACAGGAAAATGGAGCTAATTTGCGACAAACGGGACGCTGTCTCAAATTTGTCATTCAACAAAGGAAAAGCTGTTAAATTACTGTTCCGGCTCAAATACCAACTCCCCCGTAACTAATTCTTTATTTTTCAAATGCGCGATTTAATTGCGCAGCGAAACAGAGTCTATCTACCTTAAGCTGTAATTAACGTACAAGATAATCACTTTATTTCGTAACAAAACCCATGTTCATGTTAGCAATGAAAGGATAATATGGAGGAAGTATGGGTTTTATTTGCATATATATTATACTATAGGGAAACGGGATAGAGAAGGGGGGTTAATACCGGTTTAACACTGCCGCTAGCTCTTGTTAGTGTCGGTATGAAGTACGGCTATCCCGAGTTCCTATCGTTGTCTATGTTTGTCTTTTGTCTTTTTTCCTTGTGCAATTCCCTTGTAGATTGTGGCAAGAGATTGTAATTTTCGGCCATTGTAAGTGTTTCCTAGTTATGCACATGATACAACGTCTGTATTTTTACATTGTAAAACCTCGCAATGGAACAACGCTTCAACGCTTCATATGCAGAAAATAAATTAACAGTAACTTTGGTATTTTTTTTTATTTATCACCACTGGGCCGATGCTTCTGCTAGTGCACTGTTAGTAGTATTCACCAACCCAGTAGTCAGGACTCCGTTGCTGACCTGAAAACTGATTTTATTGAAACTTGCAATATCTAAATTTTACAAAATTTTCTTTAAAACTAAGGAGTATTTCACTTATGCATAGCTCTGTCCTCAGCTGAATTTTGGCTTTTCTATTTAGCTCCTTTTGGTTATTCGTTCTCAATCAGCTTTTACATGTTTTCGGTTAATGGACGTCCAAATGTTTTGGTTTCATTTGCAATCTGAATCAAATATGGAGATGTATAATTACGATGATAATTTCATCCTACCCATTTATAATTATTTGTGTCAATCATGTTAAGTTTTTCCATTATATTCCAGATTTTTATATCGTCTTAAAACATTCTATTACGATATATCCAAGTATATCTTATTACTGGTTTCCTAACCTGAAACGAGAGCTATCCAAATTTCCAATTTCCGGAAGTTATATTCTTTAACGATCCCCTTTAAAATAGTGGATCTGTCAACTCGAAATGAATTCCAAGAAAAAAGCCAAGCATAGTGACAAAATGATACTTCTTTTTTCAAATTGCTATCGTCATAAGTGCTGAGAGCCTCTTTTAGCTGAATTCACTATTTCCAACAAATTTCATAAAAAATGTTTAAGCAATCGAAATGTTCAAAAAGAAATAATGTTCTCTTTCTGTACAATAACAAATTAACTAGAAATTTATTTAGAAAATAAATGATTCACAACAATAATAATTTGAAGTCAAAATTTGAAGCTTGTCCCACAATTTCAATAGCTCATAAGTTTATTAATTGTTAACCGATATGCTTTATAGAGATCATATAACTCATTCCAATTTAAATTTTCAATTCCAATGATTGCAAATCTGGTGCCACCATTTTTGAGAGATACCAAGTAGTGTAAATGACCAAAATGTGCGGGATTTCATGGGACTTACAAAAATCATATTTGTAAGTTGATATGTTGACACACTGCTACACACTCGCAGTTGAAAAAACATGGGAATTACAAAATCCAAGATTTTACTATTTCCCTTGGGATTTTGAAATATTCCCATGGGATAATTATGAAATCCCACGGGAAATAACCATCCCATGGGAATTATAAAAGTCCGATGGGTATTTTTAAAAAATCCCATGGGAAAGGATGAAATCTCGTGGGAAATAGCATTTTCCCATGGGATTTTGAAATTCCCATGTTTTTCAAATAATTGCTTTTGTGAAAAATCATGCTAAGATAAAGACTAACAAATATGATTTTGTTAAATCCCATGAAAATCCGCACATTTTGGTTATCCACACTATTTTATAGCTCTCAAAAATGGCGGCACCAGATTTGCAATCACTGGAATTGCATTTTTTTAGTTTTTAAGAAACAATATTTAATATCCTATTTTACTGAGCAAAATTATTTGCATTCAGCACTATTTCAAAATTTTGTACAAATTCACTGAAGTCAAAAGACAAAAATATCCAAGTTAGATAAAAAAAAACAGAGGCTCCCAGGAGCCTGTATCGCTCACCTGGCTTTCAGTTGGCACAATCAAGGTAACATTGTAAGTTATACAGTTGATCTTCAGTTTCTCAAACTTTCGTAGCTCAAACACCTAATATATCTTGAACTGTTTTTAAAGTCTGATCATGTTTTACTATATTTCTTTGTTGGGCCTTTTTGACAAAAACGTTCTTGCTAAGGACCACTTTCGACACCAGTTTTGAAGTCAAGATGTCATTTTGAAAATGGCAGTCAACAAACAATTTTCAACATTGGTTTTGAAGTCGCCACATCAATATCTACTTGGAAATCAAATTTCATTGAAATCGGACAATGTTGAATTTTCCATCCTTTTTTGGCGGCCATTTTAAAAATGGCAGTCAACGAACAATTTTTAACATCAGTTTTGAAGTTACGACATCAAGACCCATTTGGAAACCAAATGTCATTGAAATCGGACAATGTTGAATTTTCCCGTCTATTTTGACGGCCATTTTGAAAATGGCAGTCAACGAACAATTTTCAACACCAGTTTTGAAGTTGCAACCTCAATATCTATTTGGGAACCAAGTTTCATTGAAAATGGACAATGTTGGATTCCCCCTTTTTTGGCGGCCATTGTGAAAATGGCGGTCAACACACAATTTTCAATACCGGTTTTGAAGTCGCAACATCAATGTCTATTTGGAAACCAAATTTCATTGAAATCGGACAATGTTGAATTTTCCCGCCTTTTTAGGCGGCCATTTAGAAAATGGCGGCCAAGGAACAATTTTCAGCATCAGTTTTGAAGTCGCCACAGCATGGAAAACATTCCATCATTTTACACTTAACCTTCATCTTCTATAGTTTTGGAAATAAAAGATAAAAAAATACGAAAATTTAAAATAATTCGGTGAAAAAAGGGCAATAACTCCTACAAGGGTTTATGGATTTTCTTCAAAATTTCAGGGTGGGTAGATCTTGATATGCTGAACATTTTTGCAATTTACACTTGACCTCTATCTGTTACACTTTTTGAAATAAAAAATACAAGTGGCAAAAATTTTTAAGATTTAACGGAAAAAGGGCTATAACTCCGAGATGGTTTTTTAGATTTTCTTCAAAATTGCACAGTGGATAGATCTCATCATGCTGATCATTTTTATTTCAGTCAGATTTTTGATATCTGTAACGGTTATCGAGTTATTAGCCAAAAACAGCAATTTACCCCTATGTTCTATTTTTAGCAATGGTGGCCATGTTGTTCAACAGAGGGACAAACTGAACATCAGTTTGAGAAGCCATACCCCGATAATGATTCAGGACAAGTTTGGTTTAATCTGGCTTAGCGGTTTCAGAGAAGATGTTTGAAATTGTTGACGGATGGACGGACGACGGACGACGGACGCATAGTGATGGCAATAGCTCACATGGCCTTTTAGGCCAGGTGAGCTAAAAACGGTAAATTTTGATATGCTGTACAAGTGTTTCAAGAGCAGCATTAGAATCAAATAATATGGAAAGCCATAATCCAAAAGTAGTAAAAAAAGAAGTTCCCATTACCAAAAAGATCGAAACAGGAGGCCAAATCCAGTACAAAGGTCATCAAACAGACAACACATTTGTCTTCAAATCAGTAAATTTGTAGCAACACTTTCAGTAAATTCTGAATTATAAATTATGTATAATTACTATGAGGTTTAGTAATTATACATATTTACTGAAATTCCAGTAATTATGTTTAATTACTAATTATGTATAATTACTAATTATGTATAATTACTAAATATGTATAATAACTAATTATACAATTTTACTTTAACATATATATTTTCATCACAATTAACAATGTTTTGAGATAAATGAATAAGCATATTTCACATGTATAATAAAATATGACTCATATAAGGTGATAAGCGTCGCGCTTTGAAACAATATACAGATGTTTATAATCAGGTCAGATTTGAATTTGTTGTGTACAAGACAAATGTGTTGTCTGTTTCATGGAGTACAGGTTTGTGTTATATTTATATTTTTGCAAAACAAAATTAAGATTTATATAAAAATATAAATAATAGTTAAATACTTTAAAATTGTATTGGCTAAAACCGGGGCTAAATCTATTAATAATTATGTCTCCACATTTTGTTCACAAAGACATATTGTTTTTGTGTTTGCCGTCTGTCGTCTGTCCGTGCGTCCGTCAGTTTATCCGTCAGTCCATTCATCCCAAAGTCTGTGGACGCCAATTCATCTTCTATCGGATTTCAACATGCCTAGTTGTGCATATCGTCTCGCTGGACTGGCCTGCTAATTTTTGTTAGAGTTATGCCCCTTTTTGGCTCAGAATTTTGTAAACTTATGTTTGTAGACGCCAATTCTCCTACATCTTTCATTGGATTTAAACCAAACTTCACAGGATCATTGTTGACCATCGTACTTAGTTGTGCATATCGTCTCGGAATGATCGGCTAATTTTTGATAGAGTTATGCCCTTTTTGACTTAAAATTTTGCAAAATTAAGTTTGTGGATGCTAATTCTCCCTCACCTTTAATCTAATTTCAACCAAACTTCACAGGATTGATAACCTTTATGCACAGTTTTGCATATTGTCTTGCCTGATGATTGGCCAATTTTTGTGGGAGTTATGCTCCTTTTTGTCATAGAATTTTTAATTTTAATTCTCCCACATCTTTCTTTGGATTTCAACTAAATTGTGTAATATTCAAATGCAGTGGCAACATATAAAGATACAAATCTTCTCCAGGATGATATGCATCGGGGGGAGACATTCGTTTTATATCAAAGACACACTTCTAGTTGATATTTGAACTTGTAAACCAACTTAATACAGTTGTGTGTTAAATGTTCATATAAGTTTTATTTATTTTGAATAGATATCGTGCCTGGGGAAAGATAATCCGATCATTTATTAAAATTTAATAATGGAAAGTATAACCACCTTTTTGGACTCAGGACTTTGGTCTTATTTTGGACTTGACCACTTGAGTCCATGAACTCAAGAATCCAAGCAATATGTACTTGTACTTCAAATGTCAAAAAGTAGTAAAAAATGACTTATCTCTGATTTATGGTGTACTCTTGACTCAAGGGGGGATGCACAATTCCGTAAAAAAAATTGAGAGTCATTCGAGATATAGATGATTATGATGTTTGCAGTTCTGCATCGTTCTTGTATACTTTGTCAGATTTGACGCGATCGGCATATCCAAAAAATTGCAATACCTGCAATAAAATGCCATGTTGAGACAAACAGCAAGAAAATGATTTTTTTGTTTGTATTCCTTCTGAAAACTATTAATATGCTGTATCTTAATATTTGTTAGTACTCTTTAGTTTTTGAACAGAATACAATACTATTCAACTCCTTTAGGTCCTATAACAGTCAGTTAAGGTAGGAGATTCAATGCATGGATTTAAACTTTCATAATTCACAATATTTCGACCTAATTTAAGCAGGCGTTTGACTCTATTTCAACTTCATTTTAACGTATACCCACTGGGTCAATACAATGTCTTAAAAAGACGTTGAATAAACGTTGAAAAAGACGTTAAATGAACGTTGAAAAGACGTTGAATAAACGTCGAAAAAAAAACTAGGAATACACGTTGAAAAAATAAATTGAAATACCGTTGAAAAAAATACACTGAATAAACGTTTGAAAAAGACGTTCACTTGGATAAAGACCGTGTTCACTCTAGAAATACATACGATCGATCTAAATTAAGATCTTTTAAAACCCGTTTATGTTCACATTTAAAACATCTGAATCTATCGCAATCGATCTAAATCAGGTTTTGCCGTCCTCATTAGAGCCGATTGCGATCGATCTCTTGCTGATTTCTAAGCACTTGAATCGATCGCAATCGATCACGGCTGTCCACACCAAAGCTGTAATCGTCTCTATTTGAATCTATCTTCTTGAGACCACCTCTTTTAATCGGACCAAATAAGATAGATTGCAATCGATCTTTCATAGTATGACAGCAAATACCAAATGGAATCGATCGCAATCGATTCATATATTTTTAGTGTGAACGGGGTCTTTTTTAAGTACTTAAGTGTGTTGATAAATGTTGAAAGAAGACGTCTAAAATCATTTCAGTTAGAACAAGATAAAGGCGTTGAAATACGTTGAATCAACATGACTTCAACCAGTTTTGCCTGCTGGGATGCAATCTAATTCCCTGTGAGAGAATTTAACAATAAAGTAGAAAATCGTTATTGAGCATGTGTTTTCTTTTGTTTTGGTACATAACTTTTTCTGAAATATACTTCCAATGAAATTAGGCGAGATTGTAAAATTACTTGAAATTAATATAACCTAGCATATTTCGCAATAAAATCTTGTTTCAAAAATTGCTTGTTAATTTTTCAATATTTTTTTCATTATAACGAGATAGACTGAATAATTGGCTATCCGTAATATATGATTCAGATTTCTCAATACTTCCCAGCAAATATCTTTTTGCACCCTTTGATTTGGCAGTCAAACATAATATTGGACAAAACATAAATTTGCTACCTTCGTGAAGATGTATAATAGCGAAGTTACTGTAAATTTTGTTTCTTCATATGGCTATTTCGACAACTTATATCTCTTCAGTGTATACTTGACAGACCATAAACTCAGAGATGTTAAACCAGAGGCTCACATGAGCCTGTATCGCTCACCTGGACACCATCAGCCTGTTTGGCAAAATGTTTAAAGAGGAGCATCCAGGTTCCATTTGACTAACTGCAAAATTTTGGTGTACAAATGGCAATAACTCCTATATGACTTTTTGGATTGGTGTCAAAATTGCAGACTATAGATCTCGACATGGCAAACATTTTATCAATTTACACTCGACCTCTATCTTTTATTGTTTTGGAAATAATAGACGAAAATCGTAAAAATTGTAAAAATTTTATGAATAAAGGCCAATAACTCCAACATAGGTTCTTGGGTTTTCTTCAGAATTGCAGGGCATGTAGATCTTGACAAGGCAAACATTTTATGAATTTACACTTGATATCTATCTTTTATAGTTTTGGAAATAATAGACGAAAACCGTAAAAATTGTAAAATTTTGATGAATAAAGGCTAATAACGCCTACATAGGTTTCGGAATTTCTTTAAAAATTGCAGGGCAGGTAGATCCTGAGAAGGCAAACATTTGATCAATTTACACTTGACATCTATCTTTTATAGTTTTGGAAAAAATAGACGCAAATCATAAAAATTGTAAAATTTTGATGAATAAAGGGCAATAACTCCTACATGGGTTTTTGGATTTTCTTCAAAATTGCAGGACAGGTAGATCTTGAGAAGGCAAACATTTTATCATTAAATACTAGACCTCTATCTGTTATAGTTTTGGAAATAATAGACAAAAATTGTAAAAATTATAAAATATTGATGAATAAAGGGCAATAACTCCTACATGTGTATTTGGATTTTCTTTAAAATTGCAGGGCAGGTAGATCTTGTCATTCTGAACAATTTAACTCTGTCAGATTTTTGATATCTCTAACAGTTTTTGAGTTTTTGGCAAAAACTGCAATTTACCCCATGTTCTATTTTTAGCAACGGCGGCCATGTTGTTTGACTGCAGAACTTATCGAACACAATTTTGAGAAGCCATACCCTAGTGATGATTCAGGCCAAGTTTGGTGTCATTTGGTCAAGCGGTTTCAGAGGAGAAGATTTTTGAAATTGTTGACAGACAGACGACGGACGCAAAAGGCCATGTGAGCTAAAAAAATTACCAATATGATCGAAATGGAAAGCCAAAATCATCTAAGGACAGAGCTTTACAAGAGGGAGATACTCCTTAGTTTTCAACAAATTTACAAAAAATTAAGTTATTGCAAGTCAGCTTTCGGGTCAGTACCGAAGTTCTGACTACTTGCTGTTGAATACCCTTGGGGACTAACACTCCACCAGCAGAGGAATCGGCCCAGTGGTTAACAAATAGCTAAATACCGAACTTACTGTAAATTTCGTTTCTGCATATTGACATTTCGACAACTTATGTCTCTTCAGACCAGATAGTATCTAAATACTTGGAAGACCTACACTCGGAAATGTTTACCAATATCAATATTTATCGGTAATTTGTATGAGTTTCATTTAATCTCACGAAGCAAATATTTTTCAGTATATACGAAAAAATACTAGCAAAAAGTATCTTCGGCCACATCAGAATCAATGAAACCAAGAAATATACATCTATAGAGACTCTTACCGGATCTTACAAATCATTTTACTAATTAATACTAGTCAATTTCACGATTTGTTGGAAATTAATATTCATTTTCAAAATTTGTTCTTTCAAATCATTTAGTTAATTACCGATAAAAAGAATAATAGAAATTTTGTTTTTGATACAAGAACAAAACTTCCATTATTCTTTTTATATTGACATTGGTAATGAGCCAATATCTATTCAGTAAACTATGCTACAAATAATTTAAATGAGTAAGCAAAGACATGTATAAATACTTAACCGTGTTTGAGTGTTATTAAATCTTTACTGTTGTAAATGAATTTATCATGCATTGATCGAATGCACCATACATTGATCAAATGCATAATCTTCCTTATATACGTAGTAATTCAATAGCAAATCGAAAGTTGATGTCTAAACTCGTAGTGATATTGTTGACAAAACGAAATCGAAAACATATAAGTATTCAATAATAATTGTTTGGATTATTGATAAATGTTTAGTGTTTATGCTTATCGTGTCAAGGAACATACTTAACCATCGGAGAGAGCGACGATATATTAATACAAATTATAGTGTTCATCTCAATTTCAGTAAATAAAAAAAAAGAAAACGTAAGTAGCACCATTGTTCATTAAGACTACAGTCTTACAGTCTACAGTCTTAATACATTTGCGTACACAAAGATTTTCAAAGAAATGATGATTGAATGTTATATAATATAAAATATTTGATTAAATACTTAAATATTTGCACTTCAAAAAACTTGACTAGTTTTAGTATTACTTCATCTTGAAGTCACCATGGTGCTTTCAACAACATTGAATATATTCAAACAAATCTTTTTATTCCCTACGAATTTTGTTCAGCTTGCATTTCGCTGACTTTGTTAGGAAAACCCCAAAGCAAGTTTTATTAACAAAAGAACTCAGTCGCAGCAGGCTGCGAAACAGGAGATACAATTTACATTACAATAATACAATACAACAATACAATGGCTAACAGGTGACAACAAAAAGTTAACATAATTACCATACACGCTAACTATTCGAGCCGACCGGAGGTCAAACACATGTTCCAGTGAATTATCCCCGTTCAAAGATCGTTGGAAGGGCAGTGGCATCGTTAAAATAGCTTATGAGTTTGTTTTACAAATATAGCCAATCTATTCATAACTGGAATACTACACACTTTTAATAATCCGTACATTTTACTCAAAGATGGATTATTTAGAAAATATGCAGACAAATATTTCTGTCGGAAAGATACTAATAAATTGTGTATTACAGAAGATAAATAAGTAATGAAATTCGTCTCCTATCAAATTATTCTGACATATTGTGCACAATCTTTCATTTCTTGGGATATTATGCCAGCGCCCAGTCTCAATAGGAATTTTTAAATTTGAGGTACGTATTTTACAAATATAATTTCTATTGACATTAGAGAGTCGTAACAAATAGGGTTCTAGACCAAACTCAGATTTTATATTCTTGTACAAATCCCCTTTAGGTGAATTCACAATATCTGAAAACCAGTTTTTAATAAATTGGTCACGTAGTCGCTGTTGAACCGTTAACTTAACCAACAGAGGATTAAGAGTCTTGGTTTTCCCAATACTCACTAAATCCTGTATTGTCAACCACAGATTCAACTATCCATTTAAACTGTATAATTTATTATTATGATACATATTCAACAATAATCTATACGTTGTATTGGACAACTTATTTTGACCCTGCACCAATTTACACCAAAATAAAAGCATACGTTTTTTAATTTCTATTTGTAGTGGGAATCTTCCCAATTCGCCATATACAATATAACTCGGCGTACTTGTCCTTACGTTGTATATTAAGAATTTTTTTACAAAATTGTAAATGAATCTTCTCTATCAAAGAACAGTTTTCATAACCCTATATCTCTGAACCATACAATAATATGGTGCAATTAAAGAATCGAATAACTTTAATTGCAGATCAATAGGAATTGCAATATTTCTTATTTTCCTATACAGCGAATACGGTGCCTTTTTTGCTTGTTCAGCTAATTTCTTTCTGGCATTAGTATAATACCCATTATAGTTAAATAAAAGTCCAAGATAAGTATATGAATCCTTTTGCTCAATATTTGCATCAAAAATTTTGAAAGGCCTGGCTAAAACTGCGATTAGAAAAAACAACAACTTTTGACTTACTAACATTAACTTGTAGTTTCCAAGTTAAACAATAATTTTCAAAAGATTCCAGTGCTTTATGCATTTCTTCTATGGTATCGGTAAAAATAACTGTGTCATCAGCATATAATAAAATAAAAAGTTTGATATATATCTGTAATTGTTGTATCGCTAACTCGTCGAGCATTTCTAAGCTTTTGATATTACTTGATTCAAAATGTCCCCTCCAAATCGTTTAAAAAGAGGGCAACAAAAAGAAAAGGTGATAAATTTTTGCCCTGTTTTACGCCAACTTCACAGGGGAAAAATCGGAATATTGACCATTCTGTCCAATACATGACTTAGTATTCTTATAAGGGCTAAATATAACTCTGAAAATTTTACCCGTAATTTGGCTGCGTACTAGTTTTTCCCAAAGTCCAAGCCACCAAACGGTATCAAATGCCTTTTTAAAGTCAATGAAAGTACAATATAGTTTTTTTCCCGATTCTAGATAAATAGAAATTAAGGCTGCCGCATTAAGTATAAAGATATTATCCGTTGTTGAGTATCCTTTTCGAATTTAGTAATCAATTCTACTCTATCTGCAAATGTATTAAATCGTTTATTAAAAATAGATGTAAACAACTTACCCAGATTTGAAACGAGACTTATAGCTCTATAATTATCGGGATCAGTTGGACTACCTTTATTACTATAGATCGGCCTTACAACACCGATTGTCCAACACCATTATCTAATATTTTATTAAAAAATTTAACATAAATATGTTTAAAGTGAAAATATTTAATATATTCATTCAAAATATTGTCGATGCCACTAGCCTTATTTTTTTTAGTTCCTTTACTGCAAGCTTGACTTCATCCTCTGTGATTTCATCATTGAGGATGGAGTCAATCTCGTTGTCAAGACCATTACTCAGAATATTATCCAAGTCTATATTATTATCATTTTTATCTGCACTGATGAGACACAAGTTGTCGAAATGCGCATATGCAGAAAGTAAATTCACAGTAGCTTCGGTATTTAGTTATTTCATCATGATCACTTTTGTTCAGCTCTTTAAAGTAATTATACAGCTGATCAAGTGTAATTTTATTGTCTTTTTTCGAACCCGAATTTTTATTTAGAATGTTCCAAAACTTTTTTGGATTTGATTTTGAAGTTTTTCGAATAGTTTCATTTGGAATTTCTTATAGTTAGAATTCATAACATTTTTATGTTTTCATAGCTTCTCTATTTTCTTTGTTTTTGACGAGGCTATATCTATTCTTTGCTCTATAAAGCTTTTTTCGCTTAATATCACATTCGTGATTAAACCATGGTCTACTATCTTTTGACGTTTATTTAAATATAATTAATTATGTAAAAAAACTTGTTTAGAGCAAGTTTCAAAAGTGTCACTAATAGTTTTAGCGACATTATCTATATTTAAATTTAAAACATTAATGTCGTTTACATCTAATAATTCACTAAGGTCAAGGAGACAATGTTCATTCATATGGGCAACAACAGACTCGACAAACCGGTTCTCTTCGGCAGTTTTCCATCGTACTCGATTACTGTTACCTATGATAGATCGATTTGTAGTATTTGTAATTTCTCTACCATGAAGCAAGATGTGAATTCTGTTGTGAATATCGGAAAATAAAGGATTAAAATCCATTACTTCAAATTCTTGTATAATAGAAAATAGTCCAGGTGCAGACAAAAAGTAATCATCAAGTGCTACATTTGTATATTTTACTCGTCACAGATCCTATACCTTTGTCTTTTCCACAACTAGAATTTGCAATAAAAATTGAATTCTCTTTACAAAAATTAAGTAATTTATAACCATAATTGTTTGGATTTGATTTGTCCTGGTTTTTCCTTGTTAAAGGTATGTTTTTATTATCCAAAATCTCGAAATTATATAAACATTCTCGAAGTTCTGGATCATCAAAAACATCTTAAATATCAACCAAGGAATCATCAGGTGTAACATAATCAACTAATTTTTTTGTTCTTGCATTAAAATCTCCAAGAAAAGTGACAACTGATGTGTTATCAAGTAAAGTTTGCATTTCATTTTCGATTTCATTAAAACAATCTTCTGATGCATCGATCGAATTTTCAGAGGGCAAATAAACACATCCCAATAATAGATCTTTTTCAAAACTAAGCAAAGTTTTTGAAATCTTAACCCACTGAACAAATTCTGACTCTGTTCGAATAAATTCAATTAATTGAGAAATTTCTTTTTTTTTTTAAATAATCACAATACCACCAGACTTTCGTCTAAATTTACTACTGTTTTTTGCAATATAATGATAATTACTTGGTACTTGCAAAATATCAAAATTATCTGTTTTCGTTTCAACAAAAATCAAAATATCATACATCTCAATAAGGTTACAAAAATCAGGACAAAGTAATTTACTCTTTAAACCACAAACATTGAGAAATGTTATTTTAAGGTTATTATTGCATATTTTATTAACAACAGAGTTATGTTTGTTAAACAATCTCCTGTAAACGTATTCCTATGTGTGATGCTACACAGTTGAATAGACGGTCGACTGTGGTGCTCTTCAGGGCGTTGATAATCGTGTTGCCCAAAGTCCCCATTTGGAGGTCGTCTAGCATTAAAATTCCGCGGACCTGGGCGAGGATTCACCAGTTCATTATCGACATACAGTTTGTCATTAACGAGTTTAAACTTTCGCCGTTCATGTTTCAGTTGTTTTACCCTTGCCACGAGTTCTCTACGTCGCTCGGCAATCTGGGTTTATTTTTTAGCTTTGTTGGAGCTGCTAGCTTTACTCTTTCATGGTCAGTATAACTGACAAATTTAGCGATTACGTTTCTAGGCCTGTTTCCTCTACTCTTTAACCTATGTACATTTTGAAATTGCATTGTGCTAGCATCAATATCCAGTTCTTTAGTAATGAAGTCCTTCAACACAGCTTCACTGTCCTCTGTTTCACCAGCACCATTATTTATCTCAGGAATCCCCCCAAACATCAATTTATATTTCATACTGTACGATCTCATATCAAGTAATTGCTCCTATAATTCATTGTTTTCCCATCTCAAGTATTCGAGTTCATTTTCTGTCCTTTCAAGTCTACTGTCCAACAAATTGTAATGGAACTCTTCAGCAGAAATTCGTTCTGACTGTTGATGAAGATCATGCTTTACATTCTAAACATCATTTGTCAAGGCATCGAATCTTTTTTCAAAGTCAACCAGTCTCTGATTCATTTGATCCAGCAGTTGTAATTTTTCAAGTTTCTGATCTATAATGTTCATGTTTGCAAAAATCATTTTAAATGTCACTTGCTGGATTCTACTCTGTTCATTTTGACTATGAAGTTGTGGAGGTTGCTGTGAATGCATTAGTACAGGTAATGGTGGTGGTGGAGCGGGAGGAGGTGGGGGTGGTAGGGGGGGGGGATGTATGAAGCGATGCTTGAGGGTAGAAGTGAGGCGGTATGTGTTGTTCAATTGGTGTACTCGTAATTTGGTCTTGATGTTGAAGCATATAATTATAAGCATTTAAAGATTCATTTGCGCTAGCAAGTAACTGTGTAAAAGTTGGACTCTGTTGTGTACTAGACATGGACGCCGCCATATTGACTGTTGTTTGGGCTCCTTTGTTCTTCGTTGTTTTTCGTTTTCGTTTTTTTACTTTCTTTACCCAACAAAATTTCGCATCAGCATCTTGTACTATTACTTAGCTGTGTATTCATATACGTGTAATATAGTCAAAGTTTTAAAATCAATGCAAATTTCTGGAACTCCGAGGAGCACTCGACACACATCTTTCACCTGTCAGCCATTTTGTTCCGACCGACCATTTAACTGGAAAAAGGGGGGGGGCTATGATTTTTTCTAAAAAATATTTTGGAGCTGATTTTATGTGAAAAAAATATTTTTGCTGCCAAAATAATGAAAAAAAATTCTGAAGAAGGTTTTCTGCCCCAAAAAAATAATGTTAATTTTGAAAAAAAAATTTATTAATACACATGAAAAAAATAAATAAATTTTTCTGTCCAGAAAAAAAACCATAACCCCCCCCCTTTTCAGGTTAAATGGTTGGTCCCTTATCATGTTTTTATTTAAGAAGGTTCGCTACTCATCTTTTGGTATTTCCCAAGATAGTATAAGATTGTTGAGTCAAGATATGGTTTACTGTTGGAACTTTTTTTCTGGTCAATACGTGGCAACCAGTACCGACCAATTGACTTCTGCTCATTAGCCCAACAAAAAGACCTACCTGTTGGCAAGTTGTTGGTCCAACAAAGCTCGCAAAGAAGCCTACCTTTCTGCCAACCTTTTAACAAACATTTTGAACAAATTATTGCCATAAAGCCAATATAGAACTTAGTTCGCAATAATACTGGGCCAGCATTACTTGGCCAGCATTACTGGGCCCGCATATTTTATTAGAATAAACCCCTTTCCCTCCGGGGTCAACATATTGTTGCTTCAGTACAGGGGACACTATTTTTTCTACTGCTAACTTCTTTCGTTAATGTGTTTATGTTGTCACAAACTTATATTAGTTGTATGGCAAAACGATATTTGATTTGATTTGATTAAAGTTTACCAAAGTATTCCTTAAAGTTTGCCGATTTAATAATGGGCGATTATATGCAATGTCTCTTCATTTGGCCTTTAATAAACATCTCTTTCATTTTAATTCAGATATATATGTTTTTAAAAATTCTTCTGAAGTACATTCGATATAGCTGCGTTATCTGAATTAATAAAAAAAATTGATGAATGCTTTGTACATTATAAACAATTCACAGGTATTACCGAAAACTTCGGAAATGTCAAGAGCCGAAGTCCATGAGACAAAGACAAATCAGGTGGAAACCACTGGAAAAGTTGTCGGCCGCAATTTTAAGTAATGAAATATTTGTTCATATTTTATCAAAGATTTTGGTACAGTTGTTAGCATGTTTCAGGTCGTCTGTCAATCAATTAAGAACAATGTGTTAAGTGTGTTTCTTTCTGCCAGGCAGTCTATCGGAACGTTGGCTTGGGTGTAAACTTACACTCTCGCCACTCTCTTGATCATTGCAACCTTGCAATAACAAAATCGCAACATTAATTTGAAAATGAGTTAAATGTAATTTGCACAAATCAAAATATATGCATTTCAAAAATTTCCAAACTAATTATTAAATGTGAGTATATTTATACTTATATTTACTTTCCTTTGAATTAAACCTATTATACTTTCAAATTAAATACACAACGAAACAAAGATACTTTGGGATCGACCTCCTGTATTACACATGGTTTGGTGGTTAGTTATTATTTTGTTAACCTTCATGAATGTTTGGTCGAATCTTTAAATTTCTGTTTATGACTGTTTTGTGATTGCTATGTGATACAATTAATACTTTAAAAGGTATCTATTTTTTTCAGCTAAAAATAAAATGAGGTAATTTTTTATCTTTGTATTTGTGTGCACTGAATTTTTTCTCAAATTGACATTTCTTTTAGATGTTAGTAAAGCCCCATTGCATGCACACTTTAACACACCAGTGTATTTTCAAAGGTATGCAAATTTGCATTTTTGTGCAAATAGTGTATGTGAATGTAACTACATACTTGTAAATTTAACAAAGGGAATAAATTGGCACAATGTCAGGAGCAAGTGTAAATGTAAATTTGCACATGTGTATTTACGTGGTATATAGTACCTATGAAACGGTAGTTAAGGGTCTTACAATGGGAACCATGGAATTGATGCACATAATTATCTATTTAAATTTATACTTCTACGTGTATGACCGTTTTGTCTGATATTGCATTTTGGGATTATTACTGCAGAAGTTGGACTCTGACTGAAAACAAAATTAAACCAGATACAATAAAACTTTATATTTATCCATCAGTCTTCAAATTTCCAAGATCTTGTGACAACATTTAATTTTGAAACATTTTTTGATCAATTTCACCTCTTGTAATTGGCTTTTCAAATTAAAATACACATCTCAAACTAAAATCATGTACATGCATAGCAAAAATACTTTGACATACTGGTGTAGGTTTACAAACGTGTAAATTTACATACTGTTTTAAATTTTGTGCATGTAAATGAGGCTTAAGAACATTTTATCATTAAGTTCAGTCCCTTGTGGAAAATTTTGGAAGTTTCGGTCCGAACTCTGATTCAAGATTCTTTTTTTTCACTTAGTACTGGTATGATAATTTCTTTCAACTGCCTACGAAATTTCAATAGCAATAGCTGTTGAGTTGCTACCGAACACTACAGCAATGGAAGGGGAGGTTTGGCATGTCATAAAACCGGTTTAACCCACCATTTCTTTTGAAATGCCTGTACCAAGTCAGGACTATTGCGGTCGACTTTTTTTCCGGTGGTTTCCACCTGATTTGTCTTTTTGTCTCATGGATTTCGGCTCTTGACAACTCTGTTAGGTAATTTTGTAATTACCCCCATTCATTTATTATATGTATATTTTAACAACATGTAATTTGTGCTGAACAGTTTGCTATCTAAGGCATTAGCCATCTTATAGGTAATCTACTGTTGGGAGACTTCTATCCAGTCATTACTGGACAAACTATACTCAAATGGAAGTTGACGGAATAATATACGCCCGACTATGCCAAGCAACTGCCAACCATTCGCCTACATTTCCAACAAAATACCGATTATAGGCCAAATTTCATGCTTAGTTGGTCTGTTTTACTTTCGGAATCCTCTGCTTTTATCTATTTAAAAGCGTTATATTTTTTTACCCGTGAAACCCCTATTGTATTTTCAAAAGTCTTTTACATATATTTTGGTTTATGGATTTTCAAATGTATTGGTTTTTTCTCTAATGATATGTCAAGTTTAAACCGGTTTTGACCCGTTAGATAAATTTTCTTTATTCAACGTATGTTGAATAAAGCCCCGTGCTATTTCCCGCCAAATCTATTCGAAATACAATTCTCGGTGTTTATCATTGATAATTAGAGAAAAAGATTACACCACTTTATCCCGTTTATTACCATATTTTATCCACTCTCGATAGTTAAATTTTAAAATTTAAAAATACTCGACAAGCCTCGCAATTTAAATTTTAAAATTTAACTATCTCTAGTGGATAAAATACGGTAATGAACGGGATCTTGTGGTGTAATCTATATATCTGCACTGAAGAGACATAATAAGTTGTCGAAATGGGACTACGCGCAGAAACGTAATTCATAGTATTTTCTGTACTTTGTTATTCATTATTGACCCGTAACGAGCAATCTGGTAAAATTTCATCAAATTCTTCTCATTCTGTCACATTGTTAAATCTTTGAAAAATAAAGAGGAATTTAGTTTTCAAATTCTTAATAACTTATATCTCAAAAATGATATCATTAACCTATCAATTTTCATACGCCCATCGTATGATGGACGCATAATTGTATAATATGTCCGATTGTCCGGACTGTCCGTTTTTTGTCTGTCCATCCTCCATTTGTCGCATTCTTCCTTGACAACCCTTTGATAAATTCAATGTAATCGTTCAGAGATGTTTATTGTGCTTAACGATCTGTATAGCTTAAAGAAATTTTGATTTTTTTTTTAAAACAAGAATTATTGGACTTTATTCGTCAAATGTAAGGCAATTGCTTTGGAATAATTCGCTCTAAATTGACAGTCATGATGCCGTCATGATCTTTCATTGATTTTTCTGAAATTTAGATTTCTCTCGCAAGAGTAACACAACTTTATTCGTCAATTTTTAAGGAGGTTTTATATGGCGTGTTCTAATTTGAATCCATTTGGGCAATTCACATCAAACTTTGTGAGGCTTTTGGTTATAATAATTTTAAGATCTGTATACTTAACGGTGAATTTTCAAATTTTCTTGCAAGCGTTACAGGACCCTTTTCATCAATTTTTCGGCAATTTGTATACGCCCGTCTTAACAGAGGTATTATGGTATACCGATCGTCAGTCCGTCCGTTTCATATGTCGCACTCTAAATAGACAACCATTTGATCAATTCACTTCAAACTTTGTAGAGATGTTTGGTATGATGGCCTCACGATCTGCAATTTTTTCGCGAAATTTAAGTATTTGTTGCTAGAGTTATGGGACTTTATAGACAATTTTTAACATGTAGCACTATAACTTGTCAACCCTCTAATCGATTCACTTCAAATTTTGTAGAGTTATTAGGTATGATAGCGTCACAATCTGTAAACTTTTTGCGTGAATTTCGATTTTTCTAGCAAGAGTTATGGGACTTATTTGTCAATTCTAAGGCAATTTATAAAATGTCCTTCTCTAGCATGACGACCCTTTGATCAATTCACTTTAAACTTTGTAGAGATATTGGCTATGATTGCTTACAATCTGTAAACTTTTAAGTGAAACTTCGATTTTTCTTACAAGAGTTATGGGACTTTATTCGTCATTTTTAAGGCAATTCTCTACATGTCGCACTCTAACTTGACATTGCTTTGGTCAATTAACTTCAAGCTTTGAAGGGCTATTGGGTATGAAGTTTCAAGATCTGTATACTTGTTTACAAAGTTATTTTTCTTGCAAGAGTTGTAGGACTTTTTTATATTTATTCATAAATTTTACAGTAATTTTTCAGATGTTGCGCTTTAACTGATGAACCTTTCGTCAGTTAACTTCAAACTTTCAGATTATATTCATTAAAAATTAAAAAGATTTCAAGCTTAATTAGACAATTATATATTTTTTTCGAAGCTGAAGACACAGATCTGCCCTTTTCTTACTGGGTATCAAAATTGCATAAATGCCCATATAACAACGATACATTCCCGAATCTGCCAAATGTTCTACAAAACCTATATCTAAGCTGTTAACCTCCATCTTAACATCTGTAAAAGAGGGCCCTCAAAAATGTTGTGATACTTGCCTTTCAAAGCAGTGTAAATGTAATGTAGATATTGAAAAACTCATAAAATCTTCTAGACATCTTGAACTCTAAATTGCATTATCACACTGTAGCAGCATTAAAACATTTGACTTCTCCACACTTTATACTACCATTCCCCATGAACAACAAAAATCTAGTCTGAAAGATTTAATTCATAAATGTTTCTCCCGTAAGAACGGTGAACGAAGGTAAAGGTACATTGTTATAGGTAGAGAACAAGCTGAATTTGTAAAAAATGTTTCCGAATCGGAGAAAAAATGTACAGAGAAGAAGTGATTAAAATTTTAGAGTTTCTGATCGACAATGTTTTTGTCCGGTTTGGAGGACTGGTTTCTGGTTTTCCAACAGATATCGGAATTCCTATCGGCACAAACTATGCACCTCTTCTAGCTGATCTATTTCTCCACTCTTATGAGGCTGAATTCATCGAGGGGTTTCCTCAAAATAAAGACAAAAATTAGCCCAATCTTTAATTTCAGCTTCCGTTATATTGATGATATTTTGTCACTAAACAATCCTCGCTTTGGTGATTTTCTTCATCTGATCTATCCAAAATAGCTCGAAATTAAGGATACTACAGACACTGGAACATCGGCCTCATTCCTTGACCTTCATCTTGAAATCGACAACAGCTGTACCACAAATTCGATGACTTCAATTTTCCAATTATCAACTTTCCTTTTCTTTGAAGCAACATTCCAACAGCGCCGGCATATGGTGTATTCATCTCCCAACGCATTCGATACTCAAGGGGCTGAGATATAACCCGGTTGTCACAAATAGGTTACTTAAATAAGGGTATGTTACCCCTTACTTGAAGTCATCACTCTAGAAGTTTTACACACGACATGACTGCTATGGAATATCTGTTTCCCGGATAACGGCAGATCTTTTCCTTAAAAAGCTTCAGTTTGTTGTTTCCCATACCGGATATGACATGTTCAACACGGTTGGTGTCTAATAAGGAGATGCTTAATTCATCGTTGGGCTTCCTCAAAATAAATATAAGAATCTAGCTCAATCCTTTAATTTCAGCTTCCTTTATATAGATGATATTTTGTCACTAAACAACCCTCGCTTTGGTGATTTTCTTCATCTGATGTATCCAAAAGAGCTTGAGTTAAAAATACTACAGACACTGGCACATCAGTCTCATTTCTTGACCTTTACATTGAAATCGACAACAGTGGTAAACTTGAAACTAAGCTGTATGACAATTTCGATGACTTCACTTTTCCAATTGTCAACTTTCCTTTCTTTGAAGCAACACTCAAACAGCACCGGCATATGGCGTATACATCTTCCAACTCATTCGCTACTCAAGGGCCTGTGGTCGATACAGTGACTTCCTTGATAGAGTCCGGTTGCTCATAAATAGGTTACTTAAACAAGGGTATGTTACAAATAACTTGAAGTCATCACTCCAGAAGTTTTACGATCAACATCACGATCCTGTAGACCGCTGTTGAATATTTGTTTCCCAGATGACGGCAGACTGACGGTTCGGTTCTCATTCATTTTACTGTACAGTTTGATTGCATTTGGTCGGGACAGATCAAATCATACATTTCGCTTATGTAGGTCAAGGGTATTTTATTGTCTGTTTAAATAAGGACTTTGATACATGTATTTGACTGTTTCTCAGAAAAGATTTCATTCCAAACATTACAACCAAAACATCTGTCGACACATTTTAAAATGCAATCGTGAATTTTCAATCAAGAACCCGATTCTTACATAGTTGCTAACGCTTTCTCATCCTGAGAACTTGAATCTGTTTAAATAGTTATCATTGATTGAATAGGCTGGATTAGTATTTTAGTCCCATTCCAAGTGCCTAACGGATTTATTCACCAATTTGGATCCGATTTGGATTGCATTGGTAGACGAACTAGTGTCTCATAATTGCCAGACATTTTCAGAGCTTGATTTAAAAGTGTAAGTGGACGACAATTTTATTTTCAGGGGTGGGATTGGCCGATTTTGAAAATAAAAAATTATTCATTTTCATGAAAATCTCGAGCAAACTATTTATTTTCACCAAATGTCGCATGAAATTATTTATTTGCATTTGCAACAAAAAAAAAATATTCTTCAAATCAAAATTAGATTATTGATTTTCATGACAAGAAGGATTAGAATATTTATTTTAACTGCCACCGAGATTAAATTATTTCCAAAATCGCCCAAGCCCCCTCCTTGAAAATCAAATAGTCGTCACCTAAATGACGATATGGATGATAAAACAGCTGGAATTGACGCAGTCAAATGTCCCATCTGCATTGACATTTCTCTTACCGATCTCATTTTGGATCTTTGAACGAACATGTCCGCAAATTACCTGAATTTTTAATTGTACTTAAATTAGAAAATAACGACACACCCAATTTAGATATGATCCTTTGTTCCAACGTACGTCTATTATCCTGGTCTTCATGCAATTCTATTAACACATATTTAGATTGAGTACTTTGAAACCAAGGGATTTAAACGTAAAACAGTCAATTTATGACTACCAAGTCTCGATGCTGTATGACTTTCATGGGCCAGTCTGTTGCCACTAGTGTACACAAAATGTGAAAGGTTTTTTACCTTTAGTATAGCGCCAATCTTTTCGATCTCCGTGAAATGGAAATACGCGTCGAAATGTATTGGTCGATTTCTCTTTTCATTTTGTTATATGTTTATTATAACTTTTTGTTGAGAAAATTGCATTCAAGTGGAAAGTTTAATGGCTGAATCTTTTATTTAAACGTATAAAAATCCATTTGTGGTGTCTTTGGTATTCCGTATCCTGGTGTTCTTACTTTTGCCTTGTCTCTGGACTTTGATTTATGTAATCTTGTGCTTTGTTCCTTCGGTATTCTACTACCGTTGTTTTGATGAATTATTTTTTAATATGATAGTTCAAATAACAGATGACCTGTACAACAAGTTTAAGAGAAGATTTAATGCATTCGCGAAATTGGTATTCTGAATGAATTAAATTCACGGCAAAGTCTTTAACTTTTTACAGCAATCTTTCGTCGGGCCACTATTCCGGAAAAGATATTTTATTCTGCCCCCACTGTAATATGACTTAAAGAATCCCTTTTGGCGTATTTTATGGCTTATTTTTGATTTGGTACCCTATCTAGTTTCTGTGCTGTTTTTTAGGATTTTCCCTTGTGCATGCCGCTCTTTTGCAATGACCGCCACGATAACCTGTTCCTGTCTTCGATTGAATCTGCTATCTCCAATAAGAAATTTTCCGAATGTGATTCCAAATAACTTGTTTTAGATTTAAGTAATGATTGTTTTACCAGCAGAACCATGTAATGAATTCTGATAATTTGGTAATATTTTACTCAACACAGATTTTCTTCTGTAAGACACAAAAATAAAGTGTGCATTAGTAATGTACAGTAGAATGCGGGACATCTCGGCACATTTCAAACTCGGCACATTGCAAATTCGGCACACTGCAAACTCGGCCTATGCCAACTCGGCACATATATTAAAGATAAATATTACTGTGCATTTACCTCAGAATATTGGAGATATTCAATTAAGAAAATAATTTTAAATTGTAACAAAAAAATAATTTAAATGAATTGAACATTACACAAATAAAACTTTTTTTCTATGAAATATAATATCGTGCACTGTTCACTTCAGTGAATACTTGTAATGTATAGTCCCTTCTTCAGCAAAAAATATGTATATTTTTAGATCCAATTCATCACAGATTTAGGTGTTATAGCTTTCAAATATTAGTCTAACGTTTTCATCCTTCACGGGACTTATATATATATAAAA
>MJUU01025496.1:8253-38924 GCA_002080025.1 Modiolus philippinarum
GGGGGGGGGGTGCACGGAAAGTGATTTCAGCTCCTGGCCTAAATTTATTAAATGCCTTTCCGTCACTACTCGGAGGCTTTATCACATGGGAGTTCGTGTGTTTCCACCAAAACGACAAGCATTGCATACAATACTGTCATATGAAATAGTATAAAATATCAAAAATACGAGTATTGTAATTTGTATTGCTATGGGGTTATTTACTAGACAATATTACGACCCTGGGAATATTTGTTTCGTAGTTGCAAGGTAAGCTGGTAACCGGTCAACGATTTTGATCGAAGAAAAGACACAGTGACTGTTAGAAAACTTCGACATCTTGATGTCATAATGTAAATTCTCCTTTGATGTCGCAGATATACCAAATAAGGCAAAGCTATTTACTTTCTTAGGCCATAACAAACACAAAATAAGAGAAGGAAACCCACGAACGGCCGCGTTCTCGCTTCGCTACCACTTACGAACCGTGGGCCCATTGGCATAGTTTTCTCGTTCTCATGAACAATTAATGAACGACTTTCATTGGCTGTTATTCACTTCCGTACAGGAGATCGTATCCAATCAAATGGCAATATCGAGATCGTTACAAACATGTATTCGTTTCGGTAAGTACGTCTTTTGTGACACAACACTTGTCCATAACCAGTCCAAGAATGTATTGTTTATTATTTTGCTTCTGTGACCTTCCATAGAGCAAAACAGCTGTGCCCCTTTACAATATGCGGCACAAACTGTACATTTTCATTTTTGTGCTGTTTTAAAACACTACAAATAATGTGTCGAAGCTTTGGTGTTTTACTCTTTAATAAAAGTATTTTTCTTTCAATTGCGATTGTTGGGGCATATAATAGAAAATTATCCTTTTGTTGATTAATCCTCTCTACCTCTAAACTAAGGTCACTTTGAACTGACTTCAGAACATAATCATTAAAAGTTTTATCTTTGCTTAAATGTCAAAGTACTGCTTTAGATGTAGATTTACTCAAAATTGCTTTAACTGCGGCTTTCATATGATCCTCTCTTATGGTTCTGTATCTGTCATTTCCTGCATAGCGAACTGTTACCTATATGTAAAATAAAGTTCAAATATTTGTTCACTGATGAAAAAATGAAACAAGAGAGTATTTAGAAATAAAGCCAAAAAGATCCAAGTTCAACAGCATTTATTATTGACATTGAAAATGAAAAAAGAAAATCATACTTCTACACATAATAGGTGTTCAAATGATCTGAAAAACAGAAACAGCAACGCTATATTTGGGTAAGCATTGAGACAATATGCCTCGTTCATGTCATGAAGGGATAAGATGCAAAACTCAAGCTAAAAAATGTTCCATAGATGATCATTTCTTTTTCTTTGTTATATAAATTTGGAGTTCAAAGTCCTGCACATTTTACCATCAAAACTTTAAAACATGTATACATATTTACACATTACTTTCTTGATAATTATTAACTTTTAGGGATCGTAGGAGTTGCAGATGAAATAATTATGTACATGCATGATATGGTCCTGATTTGCGAATAAACTTCTTATAGTCATTATTTTATTTTTCTGTTTCAGTAGAACCTGTTTTTGAATTTCTTCATATTTAATTTTAGTTTGTCAATAAGAGCTTAGTTTCATGTAGGTTTAAGCTTAAGTACACTTACAAGCGCAAGGCTGACAGACGGACAGACACATGAGTTGAAAAGTCATTATATAGATTTACATGTATAGATAAAGCCTTATTTATCGATTCTATTCTAGTAGTTAATTAAGCATTCTAAGAAAATAATGTACCTTCAACTTGGATTTGTTCATTCATTTTTCAAGATAGTGAAACATATTTCCTTATGGCTTAGATATAATGAAAGGATATCTGATCAACGTTTTCAAGTTATATATCAATTTCATGAAGTATTTGCATCTTAAAGTCAAAACAGCAGAAATTCTGAAAAACGGAAAATTCCCATTTTGCATACAGCTTCGAGCAGAAGAATCAAAACGAGACCTCTTAAAAAGTTAAAATCTAATTAAATGATCTTCTGCATGTAAGCTTTAGTGAAATACACACTAGAATTCCAATAAAACATTATTCTGTAATCATTTAGAGCCTAAATATTTCATATTTTCCCTTAATTTTTAGGGGGAGGGTGCTAATTTTGACATTTCTGAACCTAAGACGTCTGAAAGTAAAATGTTTGCACACGATTTGTTGCTTACATATCATAAATCATTATTACATCGGCAATTATTAAATATATATTCAGATTTTTACGACCATAAAGTGAGAAAGTCGAATTGTGAAAAAATCTAAAATTCCGAAAATTCCCATTTTTCAAAAATTTTATACCGAAAATCAAAATTTTGTGGACATTAATGGTTTTATTTTCTATCATTGTATCACAACAGATAAGTTAGGCATAAAAACTAGATCAAATGACGAGGGTTGTTGATCTGAAAGAAATTGACAGCCTAAAATTGTCATTTTCGCTATTTTTTTGCAGGGGGAGGGGTATATTTTTTGTATCCCCATATCATAAAAATGGCGTAAATTGCCCTTTTTGCCCAAACTTGAGTTCATTGTAAAGGATATTAAATTAGCTTTAATTTGGTACCAAATTTCACAACATATTACTTATCATTAAATAATTATGGAGCTTAAAAGATGAAACTTAGGTTAAAACGAAAATACGAGAATTTTTCGCGGTGTACTATAAAAGTGGCCCTATACTGTCTATGCGTGCAGGTTATGTTCGTGTTAACATGTTTCATTTTGAAGAGGGGATATAGGAGGACTGAAAAAACCGGTTTAGATGGGTAATGGGGTGGGGGGTGCACGGAAAGTGATTTCAGCCCATGGCCTAAATTTATTAAATGCCTTTCCGTCACTACTCGGAGGCTTTATCACATGGGAGTTCGTGTGTTTCCACCAAAACGACAAGCATTGCATACAATACTGTCATATGAAATAGTATAAAATATCAAAAATACGAGTATTGTAATTTGTATTGCTATGGGGTTATTTACTAGACAATATTACGACCCTGGGAATATTTGTTTCGTAGTTGCAAGGTAAGCTGGTAACCGGTCAACGATTTTGATCGAAGAAAAGACACAGTGACTGTTAGAAAACGTCATAATGTAAATTCTCCTTTGACGTCGCAGATATACCAAATAAGGCAAAGCTATTTACTTTCTTAGGCTATAACAAACACAAAATAAGAGAAGGAAACCCACGAACGGCCGCGTTCTCGCTTCGCTACCACTTCCCATCCGTGGGCCCATTGGCATAGTTTTCTCGTTCTCATGAATAATTAATGAACGACTTTCATTGGCTGTTATTCACTTCCGTACAGGAGATCGTATCCAATCAAATGGCAATATCGAGATCGTTACAAACATGTATTCGTTTCGGCAAGTACGTCTTTTGTGACACCACACTTGTCCATAACCAGTCCAAGAATGTATTGTTTATTAATTTGCTTCTGTGACCTTCCAAAGAGCAAAGCAGCTGTGCCCCTTTACAATATGCGGCACGAACTGTACATTTTCATTTTTGTGCTGTTTTAAAACACTACAAATAATGTGTCGAAGCTTTGGTGTTTTACTCTTTAATAAAAATATTTTTTCTTTCAATTGCGATTGTTTGGGCCATATAATAGAAAATTATCCTTTTGTTGATTAATCCTCTCTACCTCTAAACTAAGGTCACTTTGAACTGACTTCAGAACATAATCATTAAAAGTTTTATCTTTGCTTAAATGTCAAAGTACTGCTTTAGATCTAGATTTGCTCAAAATTGCTTTAACTGCGGCTTTCATATGATCCTCTCTTATGGTTCTGTATCTGTCATTTCCTGCATAGCGAACTGTTACCTATATGTAAAATAAAGTTCAAATATGTGTTCACTGATGAAAAAATGAAACAAGAGAGTATTTAGAAATAAAGCCAAGAAAGATCCAAGTTCAACAGCATTTATTATTGACATTGAAAATGAAAAAAAGAAAATCATACTTCTACACATAATATGTGTACAAATGATCTGAAAAACAGAAACAGCAACGCCATATTTGGATAGGCATTGAGACAATATGCCTCGTTCATGTCATGAAGGGATAAGATGCAAAACTCAAGCTAAAAAATGTTCCATAGATGATCATTTCTTTCTCTTTGTTATAAATTTGGAGTTCAAAACAGTGGTGTAAGTCCTGCACATTTTACCATCAAAACCTTAACACATGTATACATATTTACACATTACTTTCTTGATAATTATTAAGTTTTAGGGATCGTGGGAGTTGCAGATGAAATAATTATGTACATGCATGATATGTCCCTGGAACAGTGGGCCCTTGATTTGCGAATAAACTTCTTATAGTCATTATTTTATTTTTCTGTTTCAGTAGAACCTGTTTTTGAATTTCTTCATATTTAATTTTAGTTTCTCAATAAGAGCTTAGTTTCATGTAGTACACTTACAAGCGCAAGGCTGACAGACGGACAGACACATGAGTTGACAAGTCATTATATAGATTTACATGTATAGATAAAGCCTTGTTTATCGATTCTATTCTAGTAGTTAATTAAGCATTCTAAGAAAAATAAAATTTTACTATTTATCTATGTACCTTCAACTTGGATTTGTTCATTCATTTTTCAAGATAGTGATGAAACTCGTACTAGTTATGGGAAAACCAATATTAATATCATTTCTGAATTTCAGGATAACAGTTGCTGTAACAACGATATTTTGCAATCTTAAATTTTGATTTTTTCACAAAGAATGTATTGGTAGACTTAGTTAGCTTCACAGCGCTATACTGGTATGTACGATTAAAATTTTCTGATCTGATTGGTCAATCCAGCTCTGTCATATCATGCTGGATAAAAGAAATGCATAAAATACTCATCCTTTCATCTAAATCCAATTTTTGAGTAACGTCCAATTAATTTCACCTGTAACTTTCATTAAGCCAACAATGAATTTAATAAATTTCTAAAAGAAAAATTATGTTGATTTTCTTTCCCGTTAAATCATTCATTTCACACTTTTACTTTGAAGTCTTTTGTACACGCATAGTACTTTGTGTAGATTGGTCCATAGTCATCAGGCGACCAGCAAACAAACAGTTTTTCCCTCTGTGTTGACTTTGGTGTGGAAGTTTGTGATACACCTAAAGGTGATTACAAAAGACACTTTTTCTTCAGTGATTTTGGTGTAGGCGTGTAATTGCAGTATATAAATTGAAGAAAATTTTGTTAAAACCTAAGGAGTGTCTCCCACATGCATAGCTCTGTCCTTAGCTGATTTTGGATTTCCTATTAAGATCTTATTTGTAATTTGTTGTTTTCAGCATATATTTCGGTTCATGGATTTCCAAATGTTGGGATTTGATCTGCACTAATGAGACAGAACTTGTCGAAATGCGCTTATGCAGAACCTAAAACAGTAACCTCGGTATTCTGTTATCTGTGTCCCTAAAAATAAATAAAAATGCTATTTAATGTAAAAAGTATGTTGTAAAAGAATAATTTCCAGTTCGTAGTTGCATTATGACTATCTTTGTATGTTTTTTATCTCCTTATTACAAATAATTGCGTTTAATATTTGAATGTTTGTCTATTTAGCAGAAAGAAAAACGACGAAAAATTGGAATTTTTGAGATTCTAGAATTTGAAACGGTGTTCTGATTGTATGACAAATGAATCTTTATACCGTAGGTTTCATCAAAAATATACTCTGCAAAAAGTTTAGTGCCATAACTATTTAAAATAGTGTTTCTTTATTTTCGCATCGATGCATGGGCATCACCATTTTTTCGATCGACAAGAAATTTTGCACAGTGGATACATTTACCACAATGAACATTTTCTGCAATTTTCAACATTTTGAAATTTACAATCTTTAAAATTCGATAAATCACACTTTTTTATAAAAGATCATGATTTTGACAATAACCAATCAGCTACCTAATAGATCTTTCAAAAACATATTTTCCTCACTTACTGTGTGACGGGTGCTGTTAACAGAGCAGGACATGCTTACCCTTCCGGAGCACCTGATGTCACTCTCAGTTTTACTGGATTCACACTGTGAGTGCCTTTGTTTCGAATGTTGTCATTTCTGTTTCTGTGCTTTGCACCTGTCTTACGTCATTGTTTTTTGTGTCTAACGTCATTGTTTTCTGTGTTCTCGTTTTGGTCGTGTCTTTGGACTTCGATTTTTATAATTTATATAACTTGAGAAAGTGAGAAGTGGTAAATACGATAATTCTTAAAATATGAAAATAACCATTTTGTATTTGTCAAATCTAATGTCACGTAAATAATCTTGGCATGTGATAAACAAAGCCATATGTAATAAATGAGTATGAATATCATAGTTACATCAGTTACTACATACCGTACTTTGATGTTGTTATGATTTCCATATCATTTGATTCTAATGCTGCTGATTAGAGGTTACTCCTTGAAAAACGTGTATAGCATAACCGAATTTACTGCTTATTATGGAGCTTTGGTATTTTTGTGTATTTTTCGACAAAACATTATTACAAAAACGTCAATTTTTGATAAAATTGTTATTGGTAGGGGCATGACTATTAGTATATTTCATTCGCCTGAACATTTCTTATACATTTATGTACTGTATAAAGAGCGTCAAAATAAAGCTAAGACCAACTTAATCGCAATCTGGACGTCATACAGTTCATGGTTTATAAAGTCAACAACTCATCTTTGAATTTTGTAAATGCTGAAAATTCCAATTTTTCACGAATATCGACCAAATATTAAATTTTATTCATATTTTGGTGTTGAAATTGCAAATAACGATATAAATAATGCACCTTTTTCAAAGACAGCAAAAAATTAGAATGTTTTGTTGATATATATATAAAATCAGGAAAACGTTCGGCATTTTTAAGCAAGATATTGTTAGGTATGAGTATACATTTCTTTATTTAGAGTCACATTGTACACTCCAAGTTTTTCTGAACAGTGTTTTAAAACAACTAATGTATCGCTTAGAGCAATTTATAGGCATATCTGCAAATATATTCTCCAGATTTGACACATAACGATTTAACAGTGAAATTTGGTCAAATCTGAAATGCAGAAGACTCCGATTTAACATCAATATAAGACACATTATTTAGTTTAAGCCTATAAATGGGGTTTTGAAATACCAAATTATGATATAACACAAGCAACATTATTATAAACAATGCAGATTTTGAGTGTTCTGGTTATTTTTATGGAAACAAAGACAAAACAAGATGTGTTTGTGAAACACTACAAATACCCCCAGATTCTTCAGTAAAATATATGAAAATATCCATATTTTTGGGGGGCATGTTTATGTCCCTCTTAACAAGACCTAGATACACTTGCCAAGTATGAACAGTCTTTGGGCCTATTGTTTATTTAAATGGTTTTAATTTTTGAATGTATTTGTTAAAACGTGCTATACGAAACCTACAGAAAAATACTGCATCAAGATACAAATATACCAAAGTTGCAAAAATGAACAGTAAATTTAGTTATGCTGTACACGTGTTTCAAGGAGTAACCTCTCATCAGCAGCATTAAAATCAAATAATATAGAAAGCCATGATCAAAAAAATTGTACTCATTACCAAAAATATCGAAATAGGGAGCCAAATCCAGTACTAAGGACATCCACAGAGTACCATACACATAATGAAGCCGTAGTATTTCTAAAGGGTTAGAATTTTGATAAAACAATAAATTTCTATAAATCGCTAGGTAAATTTTCGTGCCAGACAAGTCAGACTATTGGACTGGTGAATACCCTCGGGGACCTCTGGTCCACCAGCAGTGACATCGGTCCAATGGTTTCAAAATACAAAGCTGCAAAATGATAAAGATCCGACAAAAAAAATAAAAAAAATCATTTTTCCCGTTTGTCCCCCTTTGGGCCTCTTGTTTCTCAAGAACGGTAAATGATACCTCAATATGTTTTCATATATAAACTGTGCAATTCTATTAGCAATAATATAAAACAAATCTCGTCTCAATAGGATGAATAATATAGATTCTACAGTCAAATATGTGAAAACAGCCAAATTCACCCCTTTTCAACCTCTGTGACCTTGACCTTTGACCTGACCTATTTTTGTTTTGCATATTTATGTTCCTCTAAACTAGACCTATTCACTTGCCAAGTATGAACAGTCTACCTTATATAATAGTTCAAAAGTTATAGCCAAGGTTAAAGTTTCGGACGCACAGACAAACAAACAGAACAAAAACAATATGCATAAAAATTGATAATTTCTAGGGAAAATTTACTTGAGTAGGGGGTAAGTTTTATGGATGTAGGCAGATTAAAGTACTAACAAATTGCTTAACATTGTACTTGTTGTAAAGGAAATATTATGAACTTTCAGCTGATACCCAGATTTAATGAATTTCAACTACTTATAAAAAAAAATGGGAAAACGTAGGACAAAACTGGGGCAAAAACGGAAATATTCAAAAATCTATTTTGTTGGTCTATTTAACAGTGATACTTTGGTCATTCAAATCATAAAAATATGTTCTATATTGAAGAAAGAACATTGGAAGACTAACAAAAACAGTCAGAATGTGGAAGCAAAGTGACCAAGGAGTTTAAAGGACAATTGAACTAACACAATTTCAATAAAAATCTTAAAATTTTCGTCAATATTTTATAGGAAGGGTAGGATTTTATTGCTTTAAAGATGCTGTTTGGTATAGAAGTATCACTTATGTAGATTTTGTGTAGAGCTTATACCATAGACTATCATTTTATGCCAGTTTGCGAGACATCAGTCACATTTGCAAAGTAAAACTTTTTAAAAAAAAAATATGAAAAACAAAATTTTCAAAATTTCGATGGTTGGGTCCAAATGGGGGCCTGTTCCATTACTGCGTGCAGGTTATGCTCATGTTAACATGTTTAATTTTGAAAAAGGGATGAAAGAGGACATGAAAAGGGTAAGTTGGTGTTCATAAGTTGGGGTGCACGAGAGGCTATTTCAGTCCATAGTCTAATTATTAAAGTACTCCCACGCCCCTTATTATGATAGAACAATCGAATCTAGACAGTCCACAGTCCATTCGTAGTACTCATTAATTGGCTCTCTTTGAGTCAATATATAATAACAGCAGCCCTATAATGTCCACTTTATCCGTATCTTTACATGTCATGCGGCAAGTTTGAATAACATATGGTGCAACAGGCTAGGTTTACATAACTAAAACTTGAAATAAAATTCACATTCAAATAATTTATTTCAGATGACATTAGAGTATAGTCATCTTGAGATGAAAATTTAGAATTTTGATAATATTATGAAAAAGAGGAGCTCAGACGCGGGTGTGAAAATCTTGAAAACGAAAATAATTATTTTGTTTTTGTCTTTTGATTGATTAAAATTTAAAATCACGTAAATAGATCTTAGAATACGAAAAAAAATCCAGATACTATAAATGTATATTATAGTTACTAAATACTGTGGAAATGTTATTATTTGAATTAAAGATAATAAATGAATTTACAACTGTGCCCAAACTTTATGGGGGATTTTGGCAGAAATGTTCGTATTTTTGCATCGCACTGATTGCATCGTACTGAACAATTCATGTTCAAATATACAGTATATCGACTGTATAAAGACGGCCAATCTTAAGCTAAGCATAACGTACAACGGAGACAAATTTAATCGGAATCTGGCAGATAAATACATTCAACCATTCATCCTTGAATTTTGTTGTATTCAGAAATGATAACAATTCTTATTTTTAGCCGAGCTGCAACTCTGGATGCCCGGGCGTCCGGCGTCAATTTTTGGTGTCCGCTTGATATCTTAATAACCACATGACATATCTAAATGAAACTTAGCATAGACATGACTCATGATCAGAGCAGGAATCCTATAGATTTTGAGGTTTGTGCCACAAAAGTCAAGGTCACAACTTCTAAAAATAAAATAAAAATTAAATATCAGGAATTTAAGCCTTAAATCACGTGTTCGGTATTTTTTTGAAAACAAAAATACCTAAAATAAATTATTGTTCAAACAAAGGTACTCTTTTATTGCTTGATCAAATTCAATAATTTATTAGTTCTAGTTATGTACACCAACTCACTTTTTAGCTCACCTGACCAAAAGGGTCAGTGTTAGTTATTTACATCACTTGACATGCGTCGTCTTTTCAAATATTCATCTTCTCCTCTGAAACCACGTAGGCAAATTCGACCAAACTTTACAGGAATGATGTATGGAAGGTCCTTAACAAAGATTGCTCATTTCGTTTTGATACGACAAAAAACATGGCCGCCAATGCGGAACTTAGATTTCACATTGACCCTCTGGGAAAAATCACATTTTCATCTTCTCCTCTGAAACTGCTGAAGCAAATTCAACCAAACTTTACAATATGTACTAAAGGTCCTTAACAAAAATGGCTCATTTCTTTTCGATCCGATAAAAACATGGCTGCTAGTGCAGAACTTAAGTTTAACTGTGGACCTATGGGAAAATCACATTTTCATCTTATCCTCTAAAACAACTGAGGCGAATTCAACCAAACTTTTCTGGAATAATGTACTAAGGGGCCTTAACATAGATTGCTCATTTCGTTCCGACCCGATAAAAAGCATGGTGGCCAGCACAGAACTTAAGTTTAACATAGGATCCTATGGGAAAAATAACATTTTCATCTTCTTCTCTAAAACCAATGAAGCAAATTCAACAAAACTTTACAGTAATGATGTACTAAAGGTCCTTAACAAAAATTGCTCATTTCGTTTCAATCAGTTAAAAAACATGGCCGCTAGTGGAGAACTTAGGTTTCACATTGGACCCTATGGGGAAAATCACATTTTCATCTTCTCCTCTGAAACGACTGCAGCAAATTAATCCAAATTTTACCGGAATGGTTTTAGTTTTGACAGTAACTGTGAAAAACAGGAAGAAGATGCCCAAAAGATCTGAATTTGATATGCCCATTATATTGCATATTGCATAGAGTAAACATTCTCTCATTACATAAACGTTATATCATTTACTACCAATCCTGTTTTATAATTTGGACACGCATCTTTTGAATTTTTCGGATAAAAGTCGGAGCATTTAAAACCTAAGATACTTGAAGTGGTCATTACTTGACTTTGAACTCAATTCAATGTCTATTTTTCTGAAGACATTAATTTCTCATGCGTTGGTATGTATTGGGGGGGGGCACAACATGATGATTTTAAATTGCGCCAGAGTTCATGAAACAACGGCAAAAGAATACAAAAGGAACACAGGAGCGGTATTAACAAAAACATGGCCAAAATGAGAACACGTAAAAAGGACGTTAGACAGATACAAGATACAATGCACAGAAATAAAAATCACAACATTCAAAACCAAGGCACTTACAGTATCAACTGACGTGAAACTGAGAGTGACATCAGGTGCTCTGGAAGAGTAGACATGTCATGCTCTGTTAACAGTACCTGCCACACGGTCAGTAAGGCATAGTTTTTGAAAGATCTCTTAGGTAGCTAGCTGATTGATTTATGTAAGACAAAACCAATTAAAAAACATGGTACATGTTACTTCTCTAATCCCTAAACAGTACCAAGATTAAATTTTTAAAAGCTTCTGTATTCACTTAAGTATTCAAACATGGACAAGCACAGATCGATACTACAAACATAACTAACGAAAACAAAACTAAAATTTCACAAGACAACACAAAGAACTAAAGCACTGACAGTGTGAACTCCCATAAAACCGAGAGCGACATCAGGTGGAATTACAGCTGGCAATGTAAGTTCCTATTTTATTTTGGATTGTATATAAATTTGACATTTTCAGGGTTATCGAGTTTATTCCTTGATCTTAGCTCATTTTTCTCCATACTTTCGACATTTCATATTTCCAGTTTTCATTTGGTTTCATACCATGCGTGCTTTTGTTTTTTATTTCCGTGCCTTATGGCTGTCTCGCGTCCTATATTTTTTTTAATGCCGTTTTTGCCATATCTTTGAACTTTGATTTTGTAATTATAACCTCCCTTGTTCCTTTGGTATTCTACTACCGTTGTTCCATCTTCCATTTGAAGTTTTTAATCATTGAATATTTTACTAACTTTGTTTTCTGCAACTGTAGGTCATTGATCCATTAATTGGCTCATTGTCACCTTTATTGTTTCCTTGTTTCATTCTATGAAGGGGTATTTTTGTAGTCCCAATTTGCATCTATCATCATAGATTATTATATTTTAATAAGTAAGAGAAGATTTAATTGGATGAAAGCAATCATGTGACTTCAAGATAACTCAGATCTTTTAGCGAATAACCTCGATATGACACCATTGCGGGAACAACCCTGTTTTCTTAAAAGAGTATTTTAGTTGCGTAGGGATTTTTATCCCTCAATCAAAGTAGTAGTACTGGTTTACATGTATTTGATCACACTATCAAATCAATCCTTTTGTATGGGTCTAAAATATGTGGAACTTTTAACCCCTTTCAGCTAAATTTCGAAATGGGAATTTTCCACCTGATGACATCCATTCAAATTTGAAATACTAAATTTTGTAAACAAACACTGGGTGTTCACAAAAATCAGCCATCTAAAAGTTTTATCTGATTTTGGGAAGATATCCACTATCGTTTGATATAATAAAAACATCATTCTTTCATTATTGAATCTCGAATTGACATTTCCTCTGTAAAAGAATGCTTACATAACATCCAAGCATTTATTCCAATCAAATAACAAAATATCAAAGTAAATGTAAATTTAGTTCTTGCATATCGCCATTTCGACAACTAATGTCTCTTCAGTGCAGATAAAATCAAAACATTAGATTTTGCAAGTTTCAAAATAAACTTTTTTTTATAATTAACCATCCGAAATTGGTATGGAAGTATCAATTTCATTCGTGATATAATGCTGGACTTAAAGCACATGTCTTTATCTCCCGGAAGTGATACAAATGCAAAAGCATTGAAATAAAAAATCTTAGATGAATAGCATGCTAGTTAACTATAACATAAAAGTTTTAACAGGACTGTTTTTATAGAGTGTATGGAAAAGGAAAACGCTTGATGAAATAAAACTAATTTTTAGGACATTGATAAAGTGTTATGTTAAGAGATTCTGATTCCTAAAGGTTAAAAACACCTCAAATTTCTCACAAAACTCGACAATTAAATGCGCTACATATGAACATATTTTTCACCTAATAGCATTTATATATTATTTTAGAATCTAGAAAACTGTTATTTTTTATTCTGTAGATGCACTCGTAATGACCAGTTAAAAACTTAGTTGCAATTATTGAGAAACTGTAAATAAAAACATACAAAGCAACAGTTTGTATAGGTTACTTTAAAGTGGTTATAGCTGTGTTTCAAACTTACTCTTCGCAAAAAATACCCATTGATTTATTTGCAACACTATAATTTCTTTAATATTACATTTCAATATTTTCGTATAACCGGAGATAACGTTTCCCTTAAAATGATGAAAACTGAAAAAAACAAACAAACAAAAAAAACAACAAAAACACCCCCCCCCCCAAAAAAAACCGGACATTCCCATTTTGCATGAATATTTTACATAAAATTGCCCAGGTCTAACGTCGTCTGTGTGTTTGGTGTTTTAAAAAAGTAAACGTTCATCTGTATAAAGTTTGAGGAAGTATGTGCTATCAGAAGTTTTCAGAAAAATTCGGTTCCATTCAAAAAAAGGTTAAATATTTTTACACATTTGCTTGGTCATAGGCAATTGTAATGCAACATTTATATAACGAAAGTTTTGATTGGTCAGAACTGACCGTCAATTCCACCATCTACACACCTGGGTCTTGGTAGGTTAAATTCCCTGTTTAATCTGCTACAAATACACAAGTTAAAAATAGAACACGAAATCGATTAATGGTTTTTAATTGCATTACAATTGCAATAACAGTACATTATTTGAATACCCGAGGGCGTCAATCTTGATTTGCATTTGACTGTCAAATCTACGATTGACGCCCTCGGGTATTCAAATAATGTACTGTTATTGCTTAAATTTAAAATGCATAAAACAGACAAGTGGTCGTCTTAAACAATTAGGTATGAGCAAAGCTCATTGTAAAAGGTCTCATGGTGACTTCAAGATGAAGAACAACAATAAAAGCGTTGTTCCTTTGCTTGGTTCTACCATGTATTTTTACAGATTTTGTTTCAATGATGTGTAATTACCCCCTTTTCTTTTCATTGTTTATTTTAAACTTGAGTTCTTTTCATTGTTTATTTTAAACTTTGGTTCTGCCATGTATTCGTAGAGAATTTGTCTCATGTGCATTTACTCCATATCCTTTCATTGTTTATTTAAGACTGGAGTTTGTCTCTCCTGCAGTGTGGAGTCTGTAAACAAATTCTACGTGAGAGAAATGACTATACTCTCTATATTTAATTTATGGTGTACATGTTCGTGATAGAATTTCTCATATGATATACTATTATACTTTCAAATTTTGGCATTTATTATTTTTGTAACTACCAAGTTCAGTTTTGACCACCTGTTTTTAGTGCCCACATCTCACTTTTATATATTGCCAAGTTTTCTTATAATCGACTTGATGAGTGTCCTGTGTTTGTCTATATGTTGAAATCGTTCACTAGCTTCCGACACTAGTATTTTAGTCGGGAAACGGATGACAGTGATTGTAAGAGCACTTTGCCAGTTTGATTTATGTTTGTTGACGATCTCTCATCCATGACCAGAAAAGACATGGATGTAACGTCGATCGACATTTAGCAAAGAATTCCTCTCAAACCGGCGCTAGGAGCCGTTTTGAACTTACTATGAGATATGAACAAAGCTCATTGTTGAAGGCCTCATGGTGATTTGAAGATGAAGAACAATAATAAAAGCCTTGTTCCTTTACATGGTTCTGTCATGCATTTGTAGAGATTTTATGTCATGTGCATTTACTCCATATCCTTTTAATGTTTAAAAGTTCAAAATGTTATCAATTCTTAATCACAGTTAAATGTACTTTATAGCATATGAGCAGCTAATGGAAAATAAAATACAAATTCTATATGAAATCATTTCCAGCCAATATATCAAACATTCGTACATTGATTTTCAAAAGCCTTTCAAACCAAAAGACACATTCTCTGAGGTTTATACTCCCTTAAATTATTCTAGCTGAATAAAATGAAATACATCATTTCGAATATATGTGAATGAGGTAATTTGTTTGTAACTTATGAGAATATAGTAAGACTTAAGTGTAAAACGTTCAAATAACAAAATACCGAAGTTACTGTGAATTTAGGTTCTGCATATGCGCATTTCGACAACTTATGTCTCTTCAGTGCAGATACTTTAAAAAAATCCATCAACCGAAATACGTGTAAAGCCTGATAGGGAACAAATTACCAATAGGATCTAAATAGAAAAGCCAAATCAGCTAAGGACAGGGCTATGCAAGAGGGGGATACTCCTTAGTTTTAAACACAATTTTCTTAAATTTAGATATTGCAAGTTTTCAAATGAAATCGGTTTTCGGGCCAGCACCGAAGTACTAGCTACTGGGTTGGTGAATACCCTCGGGGACTAACAGTCCACCAGCAGAGGCTTCGGCCCCTTGGTATTAAATAACAAAATACCGAAGTTACTGTGAATTTAGCTTCTGCATATGCGCATTTCGACAACTTATGTCTCTTCAGTGCAGATAAAATCAAAACAAAATTTAAAGGCATTCTTTCTAAGACGTAAGATACGATATTACATTTATATTTTAAGGTATCGGTAACAAAATACCGAAGTAAATGAAAATGAGTTTCTGCATATGTCTCTTCAGTGCAGATAAAATCTAAACATTTGGAAGACCGTAAACTCAAAGATGTTTAAAAACTCATACAGAACAAATAACACAATAAGATTCAAATGGCAAGCCAAAATCAGCTGAGGACAGAGCTTTGCATGAATGAGATACTACTTGGTTTTCAATACAATTTACAAAAATTCATATATTGAAAGTTTTCAAATAAAATCGGCTTTCGGGTCAGCAACAAAGTACTGACTACTCGGTTGGTGAATACTCTCGAGGACTTTCTGTCCATCAGCAGTGGCATTGACACAGTGGTAACAAATAACTTGACAAAATACCGAAGTTAATGTAAATTTAATTTCTGTATATGGCCATTTTGACAACTTATGTCTCTTCAGTGCAGATAAAATCTAAACATTTGGAAGACCATAAACTCAAAGATATTTAAAACTGATAGAGAACAAGAGCCATATCTATTGAATGTTTCCAAATAAAATCAGCTTTCGGGTCAGCAACAAAGTACTGACTACTGGGCTGGTAAATACCCTCAGGGACTAACAGTCAACCAGCAGTGGCATCGACCCAGTAGTAGCAAATAACAAAATATCGAAGAAATATTTCAATAGCACAATTGAAATATCCAATCAGTACTCAGAACTAGAAGACTCAAAAAATGACTATGAAAATATTGGCTCTCAATCTTATGCATCATCTCCCACACCAAAACAGCCATCTAGAGTGAAGACCACCCAATCGAACACAAGACCAACAGATTTTACACCACTTAGAGTACTAACCACAAACTTCCAATCTATGAAAAATAAAAAAAAAAACAAACAGAAAAGCTCATGTAACCCAGATTTAATCATTGGTACAGAAACATTGCTAAACAAAAACATCTCTCCCTATGAATTTATTCCCTCATCAGAATGCACAATCTACAATAAAAACAGAGCTGATGGATATGGAGATGTACTTATTGCAATTAACAACAAATTTACATCTTCAGAAACAAACTGAAATTATTTGGGCATGAATTAACAAAAGCACCTATGTAGGCACACCACCCTCAGATAAAGGGGAATCACTGGACCAGCTTAATACCTCACTCCAAAACATATGCAAAAATTTGGTTAAGTGGAGATTTTAGTCTAGGCCACATGACTGGATAATTCCATCAGTAATACCTGGCAGGCCAGAATCACAATTACACAATCAACTATTGAAAATTTTACATATCGGAGGTAGTGATCATGACATAATATTTAGAGAAATCAATTAGAAATAACCTAAATCACACCAAACACCCCACAAATTACTTGTATATAAAAAGCAAATTGGAAAAAATATAGAACAAGACCTTCAAAACATTTATCAACATCTAGAAGAAAACAAAAATAAATTATCCTAAATTAAGATGAACTATGGACATCATTCAAAGCCAAGACACTAGAATCAAAAGAGAAAAATATCCCAAAAGAGACCCTTGGGAAAAAATCCAAATTACCAAGGATAAATAAAAATCTGAAAAAAAACTCATCAAACAGAAAAACAAATTATACAGGAAAAAAAAAGAAGATATCAAGTACAATAAGAAAATAAAGTCAAAACTACAGAAAGAGATGAGAAATGCATACTGGACATACATAGAAAATATTATTTTTGACATAGAAGTGTGTTAACCAGATGAAACAACCAAAAAAAGAAAGAAAAAAATGAGAACACTGGCATTGCACCACTGATGAGTCATGTTATCCTACATACAAATCCAGAAGAAAAGGCCAATTTTATTAAATAAACAATTTCAGTCTGCATTTATATCTGAATCAAACCTGATTATGCAAGACAAAGGCAACAGCACTCACCCAAAATTGAACACAATGAAAATCAACAGAGAGGGAGTGTATAAATTATTGAAAAAACATCATACCGAAAAAAAAGCAACAGGTCCAGATAATATCACAGTACTTAAACAGAACATTGATATCTGTACTGACATCCTTACAATTATTTTCAGTAAATCTTTAGAACAAGAAAAATTACCATCAGACTGGAACCATGCAAATGTAACACTTGTTTATAAAAAAGGGGACAAACATCAACCGGGAAATTATAGACCAATTTCTCTTACTTGCATTTCATGTAAACTGTTAGAATATAAATTAGCTAGTAATATGATGAAACATGTAGAATCCAATAAAATACTCTGTGAACTCCATCATGGTTTCAGAGCAAACAGTTCATGTGAATCACAAGTTTTATCCTTTGTACATGAACTAACAGCAAATAATAACAACAACATCTAAACTGACATCATTATAATGGACTTTGCTAAAGCTTTCGACAAAGTTCAACATAAACGTCTACTTTATAAATTACAATATTACGACATATCAGAACAAGCAACAAACTGGATCAAATCCCTCCTTACAAATAGAACACAAACGGTACTCCTTGAAAATTCAACATCTTCCGTAACATCTGGAGTTCCCCAAGGAATAGTGCTTGGCGTAACATCTGGAGTTCCCCAAGGAACAGTGCTTTGACCTATACTTTTCTTGATTTACATAAACGATCTTCCTGACTACCTGAAACACAGCCAGATTCGTCTTTTTGCAGACGACAGTATTATATGTAGAAAAATAACATTTCAAAATGATTGCCTAAAATTACAAGAAGACCTCGAAGCTGCTAACAAAGGGGAACAAGAGTGGCTTATGAAACTCCACCCTGACAAGTGCAACATCATGAGAGTAACCACCGATAAACTCCTACACATCTTTACTACAACATGTCTGGCCATATACTTGACTCTTCAAACTGCAAAATATCTCGGCATCACTTTGTCTTCTAACCTAAAATGGAACACTCACATACAACATACAGCAGACATTACAATCCTCCGTCTTACCTTAAAGTAGGATCAACAGCAATAAAAGAATGTGCATATCAATCTTTAGTTAGACCTTAATTAGAATACTGCTGTACAGTCTGGGATCCTTACACCACCGAAAATATAAATACACTTGAAAGAGTTCAGAGACGAGCAGTAAGATATGTCTGTCACAGATATCATAACATCAGTAGTGTGACAGACATGATGGCACAACTAAACTGGACAACATTACAAGAACGACGCCAAAAAACAAGACTACAAATGTTTCATAAAATAATACAATATTACATTAAAATCCCAGCAGAAAACATACTGATAAAAAGTCAATCTAAAACAAGATCTACCCACCAAAAGACCTACAAATACAGTGCAATAAAGACAGCTATAAATTCTCTTTTTTCTGTCAAACAATAAAAGATTGGAATAAACTACCAGCAAATATCACAAATATCAACTCTACTGACAGCTTCAAGGATGCACTGACCCATAAAGTACGTGCTCCTTGACACATACACTCACCTTCAATAGTTTTCTTTGTGTTTTATCTTATAGTACATAAATAGTAAAAATTGTAAAAAATGAGAAAATGAAAAAAAATTGAAAAATGAAAATACTAAAAATTATAAAAAAAAACATCTCTCACCCAGTGCGCCGGAAAGTAATCTTCATTACGGATAGTTTTTCCGTACAAAAGATGAATAACTGTAAATTTAGGTTGTGCATTTCGACAACTTATGTCTCTTCAGTGCAAAAATATCTAAACATTTGGAACACCAAACGCAAAGATGTTTAAAAACTGACAGAAAACAAATAACAAAATAAGATCTAAGTGGAAAGCCAAAATCAGCTAAGGACAGAGCTTTGCATGAGGAAGATAAAATATTTACACAACAAAGTCAGAACAATAGGAATTTTGAACAAGAAACATTTGAAGCTAACATTCCAATTAACTTTACAACATAGACAATTACATTCTGTTTTCAATGATTCTTATTTTGGAAAATCGAGTAGTAAAGATATTGAAATCACGAAAAATCCTATTTTTTTTTCTTTTGACAAGAAAAAATTATTTGTTTTGTGATAATATTTACCAACATTGTTTTAAAACTGATAAATTAGGCATAAAAAGTACAGCAGGTTTATCATCTAAAAAGAATTAAAAGCCAAAAGTCGCCATTTTTACATTTTTTGCAGGGGAGGGATACATATACAATTTTCTCATAAAAAGTCGCAAGTTTCTTAAATTTATATTATCTAAATAGGGTTGAATTGGGTACTGAGATGTAGTATAACTAACACATTTGTGGTAAATTTAACCTCAATTTCAAACGAAACTGTAAGAATATCAGGATTGGCACAACTAAACTGGACAACATTACAATTGGTGGTGCTCCTGAGGTGGAGATTCACACTACCGGCAAGTCACGCGAGGTGTTCCGAATGTATCAATTGCTTCCGATGTTTTTCCCGCCAGAACCACACAACATGTCAACAAGATCTTCCAAAAGTAAACGAACAGCCAATTTATCGCCATCGAAGCTACATGAGGGGGTATTACAGTGGACACGAGAAGATGTAGAAAAAGAGTTGCATATATTTTGTAGCGACACAGCTATGTCTCCATCATTCATTTTGGAAAAAGTTACAAATGTTGGGCTAAGTGAAAAGCAACATGAGTATGTTGATAAGGTGAAACGTTATCTCAATTTTGACATAAAATTCATGGAACTGGTCTTATCCCAGTCTGTTGCACATGATCTGTCCATAGGTTATACACGACAACTGACAGATGTTATGAAGGAAACGATGGAGAAATCTTTGAAAGATCCAGATAGGTGAATACTTGTGAAGCTCATTATATTACAGTACAGACAGTGTGTTTCAGTAACAAAAAAACTCATATCTGATATTTTTCACTCTGTTAACATCAGCAAATGTTGGTGTAAACACCAGTAATCTTCTTGTTAAGTAATTATTATCATTTGAGGAGGCAGTGTGTCTTTTAAAAGATCCCTCCGATATCCGGACGTCGGAGGGGTGAGCTAATACAGAAATACCAAGTCTGAGTGTGATAATTATAAATTATTACATGGCATTTTTCATATCACACCCTTTATCAACCCAAGGTCCAGACATTTTGAAATTGGTTTTCATTTTGCTGGACATAGGTCCAGCACTCACAAAAGTCAAAATATTTGCCGGGCCTACATTTTATTTTAATTAATAAAAAAAAATTTGTCTTCTGCAGTACATGTTAGTTTTAATTTGTGTCCTCTGTATGTACTAATAATCAACTAAATTTCATATATAAACTTTGTTTTAAATTTCTGATTTTGTGTCTCTTAAGGATTGCCTTGATTAACAATATATTTAACAATATATATTTATAGGTTTCATAATGAGTGAGGCTTGTATATCACTTGTTATCAAATCGAGCTATTTAATTACACAATAATAATTAACGAGCTTCAGCAAGTTAATTATCATTTGTAATTAAATAGCGAGATTTGATAACAAGCGATATACAAGCATCACGAGTTGTGAAACCTATTTCTCTTATGATAAACCATTCTGTTGTGTTTCTCGATAGTAACCAGTTCTCGATAGTTTTGTGCGATTCAATTTTAACATACAACACAAATTTGAACATGTCATTTGTTCATCAAAAATTTTCCAATGGGACATCATTTCATTCAGAAACAGATTTAACAAGTACATGTATAAGATACCGTACATTTCAAACAAATGAAGTGCAGATATAAACAAAGTTTGCCTGTACCTTAAGGTGAAGAGTCAGTAAAAAAAAATCTCATAGAATATTTTAAAATTTTGCATGATGATAGATATTATCAAATTACATAGAGATATCAAAAAAAATTGGGGGTAACCGAATTAGTTTTTTCATGACAGCTGCCAGAAGTTAGTATTCGAAACCCTCGATTTAACAAAGAAATAACGTGAAAATCATGAAAGAAACCATGAGATTTCTGTTTAAATGTCATTCTAAAGTAAAACCTATACATAGAATTTTTCAAAAAACTAAATATATATTTTAAATATGCTGAGAAACATATTGATGTAAAAAAATTTGGGGGTCACCGATTTTGTTTTTTCGCGAGAGATATTTGAAATCAGCATGGCATGTCAAATTTTTAGCAAATTGCAACGTCGCATATAAAGATAGAACGTGACGTCGTAAATCCTTGAATGATTTGCTTTCAAACGGGTTAGCAGCCTATAAGAATTATAGATAGGAACTTTCTTATAACATGTTTTCATGTCTGTGCTATTAGAAAAAGAGAGCATGGACAGATTTAACATTAAAAAAACTAAAAACGGGAGAAAAACCATTTGTATCTTTATTTATACAAATCTTTTCAAATTCTTTAGAATGTTTTATTCATTAAAGTCGGGCGTCTCAGTTAGTACTTTATTACGGACATAGTTCTATACTGATTTATTTACTTTAAAAGTAGAAATAAACAGAATAAGATAATAATTCAGAAAAAATATCAAGGTAGAAACATATACAAATACATGCAAATTAAATGAGTATGTAAATATCCAGACGTATATTGATGGATGTGTATCCAAAGTTTCCGCGGATTTCCGTATTCTCTACAAAAAAGCATCTCTAGTAAGTTTCATATAGCAGAACAGGCTTATTCTGTCAATCCAACTATTCTCCTAATGGAACATGTCAGGTTATAAGCTACAACAACCAATCTCATAATGGAACGTATCCAGGTTATTTGTTATGACCAATCTCATTATGGAACATGTCCAGGTTATTTGTTACGTCCAATCTCCTTGCATAATATGTCCAAGTTATTTGTTACAACCAATCTCCCAACGGAACATGTACAGGTTATTTGTTACGACCAATCTCTTTGCGGAATATGTCCAAGTTATTTGTTACGACCATTTTCCTTACGGAACATGTCTATGTTATTTGTTACAACAACCAATCTAATTATGGAACGTGTCCAGGTTATTTGTTACAACCAATCTCCTAGCGGAACATGTCCAGGTTATTAGTTACGACCAATCTCCTTGCGAAATATGACCAGGTTATTTGTTACGACCAATCTCCTAACAGAACATATCCAGGTTATTTGTTACAACAACCAATCTCATTACGGAACACATCCAGGTTATTGTACGACCAATCTCCTTGTTGAACGTGGTCAGTTTATTTTTTACACACTATATCAGTATGGTACACTTCCTTGTTATTTAGAATCATTTTCTTGTTGAATAAAGCTCTTATAGGCTTGACTGTCGACATAGTGATTCAGTATTCAAAAGTAACATTGGGTCTAACAACGATGCAACAATTCGTATAAGGCCCATTATGATCATAGCTGTGATATAAGGCTTAACGTGAAAAATAGATTTTTCATCATATTTTTCAATGTAAACTTTTACACTTTAAAGTTTTCCGTCTTTAGTTTTTCACACCGAAGTCTCTCTACACTGTTCATTAGACCGATCTCTATTTTGTCCCATTTTAACAATGCTACTGAAGGTAAAACCAAGGTTTAATTTTCAAAAAAGAAAAAAAGAAAACATTATGTATTTCTGATAAAAATACAAAAAGGTAAAAAGTTATAATCGAAGTGAGAGTAAAATGCGTATTACAGGGAGACATGTTGTATTGTACATGGACAGGCTTCATGGCGTATTATGCTTAACCCAAAATATTTAATCCTATAGTTAGATATCATGATATTGTTATGCATAGCCTTGAATATTGTTTTGCCTATCCTGATCACTTGAAGTCCCATTCACTTGCACAAAATAAACACACGTATGTGTGTTTATTTTGTGCAACTAAACATGTAAATTCACACACGTGTGTATAGTCAATTCTTTAAATGAGTAAAACCTGAATTACCTATTTATTTAACAATTGTCTATCCTTCAACCTGACAGTACTTATTATCAAGAAATGAAAGTCCCAGATAGGAGTTTATAACCCCCCTCCCTGTTGGACTCGGGACTTTGGCCTTATTTTAGTCGTACTTTGGACTTGACCACTTGAGTCCATGGACTCAGCGGACTCAAAAGTCATGGCATTTTGGATTTGTACATCAAATTAAAAAAAAATAAAAATAAAAATGGATTCTAGACTTCAACTCAATTTAAGAGTGTACTCTGGACTCGGATGGGGTTAGGGGGTTATACTCTCGGAAAGTTGTTAAATTTTTCCAACACAATTGGATATTGAGGCATTACTATTATTTTGACCCTATTATCTCGCCATAGATATCATGAGGGAAAAAAAATGAAACAAAGATTCTCTTGCCACTATTCATTTTCCGGTTACTGTGTTATTAAGTAAATACTGAACATTTTGGTGATGAGTTGTTGTATTGGGAATTGTTGACGACACAACAATGCAACCTGAAAAACTGACATAGGCTGTCTTTACATTAGAACTAGATGTTATCGATCTTAATTAAAAACCTATTAAATTCACAGAATCGATTGCGATCGATTGCAATTGGATTTATCATTCTCATTAAAACCGATTGGATTGATCGATCGCATGCTTTTTCCAAAGAACCTAAATTGATTGAAATTGATCCCAACTATTCTCATCAAAATTTGTCTCAATTTAAATTGATCTTTTTTAGACCACCTCTTTTATATGGGACCAAAAAAGATCGATTGCAATCGATCTATTTATAGTGTGGATAGGCACAACTGATTGAAAACGATTCGAATCGATTTGAATATTGTTAAGTGTGCACGGGGTCATAGAAACTTTACAAATTAGTGTCATACACAAAACACTACTATTATTTTATATAATACTGATACTACATGTAAGTATATGAAATTGGAATGGCGTGAGTAATACAAATGAACTCAGAAGAAAAGTTTTCATAAATCAAAATATCCTCAACTTGAAGAGAAAAACCACACACATTTGGAGTTGGCAACGGGTACGCGAGTATCGTCATCCGGATTAAAATTTAGCAACTATACAACGATGAAAAAAAAACTTTTTTCTCATAACAACGGTTGTCAGAGAAATTTTATTAAAAGAAAAAAAAATCCGTTATTCCATTTCATTTCATATTAGGTATGAAATATTTTCCTTGTGAGACTTCAATATTCCCGTAAAACATTGTCACTGCAGAGGACAAAAGCCTAAAGCTTTTGTGCGTTGTAAATTTTAAATCAAAATTTCATCTCATGCATTAAGACAAAAGAAACCTGATTAGACCTTAATAATATATTGCATTTACAACAGTTACATTGGGGTTGGAAGTACATTTGAACTCCAACTTTACACATTCCTAACAAAAGCGACGTCCCAAGCGGGAATAGGACATTTCACGCCAAAATTACGTCCCCTCTTACTGTTACGTCGCAGAAAAGTTGTTTTCACTACGTGGCGCTTTTTTACTGACTCTTCACCTTAAAGTCATTGTCTTGCGATTCATTCCACAAAGTAAATATATTGCTGAGGCCGTTGCATTAATAAAAATATATTGAATGCTTTTCAATGCAAGTCGTTTCTTATTTAATTTATTGTCGAGTTCTAATGTAAATTTGCAACCCCATTGTAGACCAAGAATCCAACACTATTGTATCGCCTCTAAAAGTCTTGTAACCACTTACATTGTGTTAAATTGCTACATTGTACTATCGACCATTTAGAATGCTGAAAGATGTCACCAAAAATTTCTACCATCTGTCTACCTGGCTACAAAAAGTTCAGTTATTAATCACTTTTTCGTTGACATTATAGTTACAATATACTTCATTACTTTTCCATTATAAACTGCTGAACTTGTTCAATTCCACACATAATTTTACTATACCAATGACAAAAAAATATTCCAAACTTTTATTTAAAATGTATAGCTGAAAAGTATATCTGTATTTTTAACATTTACTGATTACAAATGCGTGTTCAGTACTGTTTAATTGTGGCTTGTTTACTACAAAGAACAGCCAGTACCATGACTGCACTGTGTCTAGCAAGATATTCCCTGAAAACAAGTGTTGTGTTTAATTGATAAATGATTGATGTTTGTTTAAATGGACAAAGTAGAACATGAAATTACATTAAGAATTGAGTGGACTGTACTTACCAGGATTTTTGTTTTCTTTAAGGTTCGTCAGGTCTGCAATAAGAGAGTTTATGATAGCTGTTCAGACACTGACCAGAACATGTGAAGAATACAGGTCACAGTTGAAGAAAACAATCTATGAAGGGACATTTACAAGGTTTATAAGTGACTTTGCTGTATTATGCTGTTTGAAACCAGAGTGAGTTAGTTATCTTTGTATCTTGACCTGCATGTATCATGACTATTGCCACCAGATATGTTGAATTATTCTTCCGTAAATGATCATTTCCAGTGTGACGTGACCAAGTTGAGACAAGCTCATGTGCAGTCATCTCAACTTGGTAAACAGCCAATCAGAATTGTTTATTTTTATGAATCAACAGCAGTATCCCTGACCAAACATGACAAAAAGATTGATGTCACAGTGGAAAGTATTTTAAAAGGGGCATGGACTTTGCTTTTCCATTAACGCCCTTATGAAACAGAAATGGTTGCCGCAAGCTTGCGGCAAGCTTACCGCAAGCTTGCGGCAAACAAATTTGTTTGCTGGAAACCAGGATCAATGTTTGCAGATGTTTATCGCTAGCGGCTATCTTCCGGCAAACATTGCGGTAAGCTTGCTGCAAACTTGCGGGTAAATAGATGTTTGCAGCAAGCTTGCCGGAACTACAAAATGTTTATACTGAATTGGGTTTGTTTGCAGTAAGATTGTAGAAAACTTAATAATTCATTATAATGTTTGCAGAAAGGTTGCCAGAAACTCTGAAATTCATAAAGGTTTGTTTGAGCATGCCTAACTGGCTACTTCCTGTCTGTTCAGATTTGAAATTAGTGGGTCAAGTGATCTTGATGTGAAATGTGTTGGGCAAAACTTCTTTTTTAAATGCTGTGGAGACTTCAATCTTGAAGGGTGCTAATTTATTCTGGAAGAATTCTGATTGATCATTTTAATGTAAGTTTATTAATTACAATTGCTTGAATATAAAAATGAATAAATGTAATCGAAATTACCAAGTAGCTACTATATGTACTGCAATCACTTGCATGTTATTCAGAAGTATTTGAATTTTCAGTAACAATTCATTAGTGACATTCTTTTCAAGTTTTATTTTATACTTATTTTAACACCTATTTAAAATATATTCCAGAAATATGTTTTACATTGAAAACCCTAGAAAAAATAATTGCTACAGTACACAGTATACTGTAGAGAATAATTTATTAATATTTCTATATACTTTCACTTATATCTTACTTTGAAATGTTTTCCTACAATGATTCTATAACAAATATATTAGTGATGTGTAGTATTCTATAACAATTCATGTGTAAAATGTGTAATAAAGAAATGTATAGTGTTTTCATGTAGTTCCGGCATGCTTGCAGCAAGCTTGCCGGAAGCTCTTCTGGCAAGCTTGCAGCAATGTTTGCGGGAAATCTAATTTGCATATTTTTTTTTTTGCCGCAAGCTTGCAGCAAACTTAATTTGCATGGTAAATTGTTTGCGGTAAGTTTGCAGCAAAAGTTTGCAGCAAGCTTGCGGCTATGTTTGCTGCAAGTCAGCCGCAAACGTTCGCCAGAAGCCTTTTTTTCGGTAAGGGCGGTTACAGAACATTAAAAATCATATACTGAAGAAATAGCTATTTACTAATACATTCGATCAAACCTCAAAGATCAGTATTTCTTTCACTCATTTAAGAAATTCTTCTTATTCTCTGGTTTGCTGTACTCCACTCGAGAAAAGACTGAATTTCTTACATTCATGAAAGATATATAGATTCCATAACAAGAACTAGTTGATTATGAAATTTCTCACATCGAGTTAAATAAATTTTGCAAATGTTTGAAAGCGAGGCTAGCCGAGCTTTTAAACATTTGAAAATATATTTATCAAGTTGTGAGAAACTTCATAATTAAAGTGTTTAAGTTGTGGAAACTGTTTCTCTAATGAGTGGACAAAAAACACAGAGGATTGTATTCCAAATGACTTTGGCAGGAAATGTCACGAAACTTGTTCTCCCCTCTAGAGAGGAGAACAAATGTTTCCACACCGTTCAGGAAGTGTGAAAACTGGATAGAAATTAGAGAAATCTGCTCTCGTGTAAGAAGCTATTACAACATGTACAAGTAATATATAATAAAAAAAAACAGAAAAACTAGAACTAATACATGCAACTGTAATAAAAAGTGTCCTTCACAAACAATGAAATCTTGACTAATTTGAACCCTAGCTTCTTTCGAATTGGGCAGTTGAAAAATAATAAAAACATTTGAACTCTTCATTATAAAGAAGAAGGAGTGTTACAATTGTTCAACCACACTACAAGTTGTATTAAAAGATACAAATTTAAATGTTGCATGGTTTTGCTTTAAAATAGAAGAGACAAGGAAAGTAGAAGGACATTATGAATAATAGAAATAATTGTAAATTGCCCCACTAATACTTCTTTCATTGGATGTAAATAATTTTGTTAATTAAAAAAAAAATTCTAAAATTTTTATGCCACACCTACAAAATTTGTTTGCATACATATTGTATTGTGCTTGGGTCGGTGAGGTTGCCGGACCTTTTTTGGGATGCCAGAATTAGAAGTTTTTAAGCTTGGGAATTCAGAATTTCTATAATTCAAGCACCGGATTTCAGAAAATAAATGCATCATTATTTCATTAATTCTTAAGTTCTTTTGTTGTTCAGGATTTTGGGATTTAGAAAAAAAATAAAAGTTAGGATTCCAAGAGAAGACTTCTCTGGTCCCTCCTTGTCTGTCCATCTGTCAACAGGTTATATTTACCCAGAGGTTTAAGTTTCTTTTCTGCTATTATCATAAAAAAACATTGGGATATATTTCAATTAAAATTTACACATGCAAGCAACTTGATCATCTCCTAAATGCTTTACACCATAACTAAATTTAAACAATTTTTAGCTCACATCACTCGTTGTCCGTAAACTTTTCACATTTTTGCTATCTCCTCTGAAACCACTGGACCAATTTGAACCAAACTTTACAGGAAAAATGTATGGAAGGTCCTTTACTTAGTTTTCCGATCCGCCAAAAAACTTTGCCACCAGCACTGAACTTAGATTTAACATTGGACCCTATGGGAAAAAGCATATATTTGCTATCTCCTCTGAACCTACTGAAGCAAATTGAAACAAACTTTACAGGAATGATGTATGGAAGGTCCTTTACTTAGTTTGCCGAAATTTTTTTGATCCGCCAAAAAACATGGCCGCCAGCGCAGAACATAGTTTAACATGGGACCCTATGGAAAAAGCAAATATTTGCTATCTCCTCTAAAGTTACTGTAGCAAATGGAACCAGACTTTACAGGAATGATGTATGGAAGGTCCATTACATAGTTTGCTGAAATTTTTTCGATCCATGAAAAAACATGGCCGCCAGCGCAGAACATAGTTTAACATGGGCCCTATGGGAAAAGCAAATATTTGCTATCTCCTCTGAAGTTACTGAACCAAATGGAACCAAACTTTACAGGAATGATATATGGAAGTTCCTTTATTTACTTTGACGAAATTTTATCCATCCGTGAAAAAACATGGCCGCCAGCGCAGAACATAGTTTAACATGGGGCCCTATGGGAAAAGCAAATATTTGCTATCTCCTCTGAAGCTACTGAAGCAAATTGAACCAAACTTTACAGGAATGATATATGGAAGGTCCTTTACTTATTTTGCCGAAATTTTATCCATTCGTGCAAAAACATGGCTGCCAGCGCTGAACTTAGATTTAACATTGGACCCTATGGGAAAAGCAAATAATTGCTATCTCCTCTGAAGTTACTGAAGCAAATGGAACCAAACTTTACAGGAATGATGTATGGAAGGTCCTTTACTTATTTTGCCGAAATTTTTTAGATCCATGAAAAAACATGGCCGCCAGCGCTGAACTTAGTTTAACATTGGACCCTATGGGAAAAGCAAATATTTGCTATCTCCTCTGAAGTTACTGAAGCAAATGGAACCAAACTTTACAGGAATGATGTATAGAAGGTCCTCTACTTATTTTGCCGAAATTTTTTGGATATGTGAAAAAATGTGGCCGCCAGCGCAGAACATAGTTTAACAATGGGATCCTACGGGAAAAGCAAATATTTGCTATCTCCTCTGAAGTTACGGAAGCAAATGGAACCAAACTTTACAGGAATGGTGTATGGAAGGCCCTTTACTTAGTTTGCCGAAATTTTTTTGATCCCTGAAAAAAACATGGCTGCCAGGGCAGAACATAGTCATACCCCCGCTTTGTAAAAGCGGAGGGTATATAGTGATGGTGGTGTCCGTCCGTCTGTCTGTCTGTCTGTCCGTAACACTTTTGCTGTCAAAGTTTTCTCGGCTTCTACAGGTGGGAATGATTTGATATTTAGCATTAGGCTTCCAAATGATGAGTTGTACAGTGTCAGATATTTTCATGTTTGTGGCGCTACTACTTCCTGTTTGCCGATACATTAATACTTAGTTTCATATACCACTACTAATGAAAATTTTTCGTCAAAGTTTTCTCTTCTTCCAAAAGTGGAAATGATTTTATATTTGGTCTGGAGCTTCATGATGATGAGTTGTACCGTGTAAGCTATTTTCAGGTTGGTTGCGCTACTACTTCCTGTTTACCGATACATTGGTATGTTGATGCTTAGTTATATATACCACTACTAATGAAAATTTTCGTCAAAGTTTTCTCTGCTTCTATTAGTGGAAATGATTTAATATTTAGTCTCAAGCTTCATATAGATGAGTTGTACGGTGTAAGCTATTTTCAGGTTTGTTGCGCTACTACTTCCTGTTTGCCGATACATTAATATTTAGTTTCATATACTAATGAAAATTTTTCGTCAAAGTTTTCTCTTCTTCCAAAAGTGG
>MJUU01025498.1:6030-17163 GCA_002080025.1 Modiolus philippinarum
TATTTTCTTCTCTTTTTTAGATTTATCATTTCCTCATTCAAGCAAATTAAATCAAATTTAATAGGAATGTTCATATTAAAAGAACAAACAGCAACCAAAAACTATATACCAAACTTATTGTGAATTAAGCTTCTGCAAATGCGCATTTGGACAACTTATGTCTCTTTCATGCAGATTAAGTCTAAACGTTTGGATGACAATAAATTCAAAGATATTTTAGATAAACATTGAAAGGATATAGAGTAAATGCGCATGAGACAAAATCATTCGCTACTCGGGGGCCTTTGGTCGATACAGTGAATACCTTGTTAGAGCTCGGTTGCTTAAAAACAGGCTACTTAAGCCAGGGTATGTCACCCATAACTTCAAGTCATCACTACGGAAGTTTTACGGTCGACATAACGATCTTGTGGACCGCTATGGGATATCTGACGACAACAGACCTGTCTCCTTGCCACTGAATATTGTTTTTCATCTATCGAATTCGACTTTACTAACGGAGTTGATATGTTAAACACGGCGGATGTGTTTTAAATATCAAAATACCGAAGTTACTATTGATTTATTTTCTGCATATGCGCATTTCGACAACTTATGTCTCATCAGATAAAACAAAAACATTTGGAAGTCCATTAACCAAAACGTGTAAAATCTGATGGAGAACAAATAACCAAAAGGGTCTAAATAGAAAAGCCAAAATTCAGCTTAGGACAGGGCTACGAGAAGCAGGAAATCTTACCCTAACTGTGCATCTGATCTAACCCAGGGTTTTTTTTATTGGATCAGTGTTGTTCATTTTTGTATTATGTTTATGTCTTCATTTTCTATGCCGTGCTCATGATATGTCTTTGGTCCTTTGGTTATCCGGCGTTGCCAATGTCTTTGGACTGTTCTTCTTAGACGGACGGTTGCGACTCTCACTTACCTTTCAACAAAATGTACCAAAAAATAGATATTGTAAGGTTCCTAATACATTTATCAAATATTTTCCGGTAGAGTTTCCCCTGAACAGGAAAACTTGTTCCCTGCCGGTCATAAAAGGACGACACTGAAAATTTATTTCGGGTACTAGCGTGTTAAAATGCCATTTTCTAGTGGGATAGACCTTACGTCTTCTATATACGTCAAATCATTCAGAATTGCAAGAAAACTTATTTGTAGTTTTTCCTCTCTTGGCTCGTCTATGTGAATAGCTAATATTTTCCCCTTTTAACCATTTGTAATATACGAAACTTTCATGAAAAAGTTTTTGGTTAATTGGTGTATAGAATCGGCTTTCGGGTCAGCACCAAAGTACTGACTATATATGTATGTTTTTTTATATAATTATTATATGACTCAATGATTTTCACGTTTGATTATTTCCTCCAAACATCTAAATACATCGTCAAACGAATATTGCAGTGACAAGACCGAAAATGTAAAACTCATTACAATAAAGAACAAAACCGAAATGAAGACAACTGATCAAACATCTTGTACATGAGATAATATCTCATGTGTACACCATGTTCAACTACTATTATCTAAATTTATGTAAATTCTAAAACCTAAGGATTAACTTCCTCCATCGTAGTTTTGTCCCAAGCTATATTTGATATTACTGATTATTCGGATTTCGTTAGGTTTTATGCATTTTAAACATTTTTTTTTAAATTATGGTATACCTATGTTTGGGTTCTAGTGCTGCTGATGAGGAATTGATTTCCGAAATGGCCATACAGCTCATTGAAATTATTGCAGTTGGAATTCTAATGTCCATTTACTCCATATCATTTCGTTAAAAAACAAAATGGACAACAACACTACAAACATAAAGCAATCCGCTGTAAACTGCACCAAAAGCGAACGTATTAAAGGATTGGGGGTATAATCTTCTCCGTGCCTGCAAAAGTTCAACAAAATAATACAAAATAAATTTCCAAATGAATACCGAAGCAAGAGCCAAAAATCGTATAAAAAATTATCCAGAATGCATGGCAATATAAGGATTACATACAGACAGAGAACGCAAATGACGAAGACTAAACAAACAGGACACAACGCCACAAAAAATAAGGCACTAACAGAGTGAACCCCTTAAAAAAGGAGTGTCATCAGGGTAAGCATGACCTGCTTCACATGTGACACCCGTCACACTGCGAGTGAAAAGGTCCAGTGTAATGTCAAATTCGGTAAAGGTCAATCCAGTAATATCTCGAGGTCTATTAAAATATTCCCATCTTCATTTGTGATATAGACACATACGACCATAAAACTTTTTGAGTGACAATAGTAACAGTGATTGAACAAAACCCTGGCTAAGTAGCTTTTGACATAGTAATTTTACTCTGTTGACGAAATGACGTACACATCACATGCACGACAGTAGCGAATGAGCTGTGAAATGTAGACTCGATATGGAGATATTGGTATATTACTACTAAAAAATGGGAAGTTCACAACTGAAAAGTCAAAATCATCACGTTTATCATAAAGTTTGGATTTCAACTGACCCGATCTGTCGATATAAAGGTAAAGGTCCAGGTATGATGCTGATGTTGGTGTATCAGTTGTTTCTTAAATGTCCAGTTCATTTGTGTAGATAAGATGTAGATAATCCTTAAATCGAAGATTGTTTAAAGTTAAAACATTATATATGTAGCGGAAACTGAAATTTAAGGACCTGGCTATATTTTTCTCTTTCTTCTGAACAAGCTCTTTTATGAATCTGTCTTTATACGAGTATAAAAACCAATCTGCCAGAAGTGGCGCACAATTAGTCCCCGATTGTCAGTAGGAAAAAGTGTCCTCCAAATACGACAAATATATTGTCAATTAAAAATTTCAGCATGGCAATCACATCCTCCTCAGTATACTTTTTGAATCACTGTGGTGTTTGACAAGATATGCTTTTTATTTAGTAATACCCAAAACCAAATATGAGTATCTCTTTTCACCTCTTTTCACCTTTTTGGTGTAGACAGACTGATGAATGAGATCGCGGAGTACTGATTTCAATTTGTCATGTGGAAGAGTGGGGTTAAGTGTTGAAGAATACAGTTGCAAAAATTAAGGTCTGTTGAAGATAGATATTCTAATAAATCCTTAGAGTTCTTTAGAATCCGCATCTGATTAATACCGCTTGTTGAGTATGTTTTTTCACAGTAAATCTTGAGGCAATCTTTGACTGCGGTGAGTAATGAAGTTTAGAGCTATAAAAAGGGTTTTGTAGTGCATTTGGAAGACCCAGCAATTCACATTTCCTTGTAAGGACATTTGTGGAATTTTGGAGTCCAATAGATTGAAGAAAGGTTATTGTTTTCATCACTTACACTTAAAACATAGAAGAAAGACAGATTTGTGATTGTTGAGGATGTCCTCCTTTGGAACCGTACACAGTGTGTAAGTTGGGTTTACCAAATGAATTGTCAATACTAAAATGATGTTCCGAAGATTTTTAAAATAATTTGCTCATTTAGCTCTGGTTCGGTTATACATTCTGCAGTCAATGCGAAGCAAATAAAAAAAATTATGAAAAAACATGTTTTGGCCAACTCCTCACTTAATTGCTATTCAACAAAATGAATGATATGAAAAACATTCTCAATGAAGATTCCTTATCTTGTTCCAATCTATAAACAAAAAGTTTGTTAGCATGGAACATTTTTTTATAGACCATATTGATAAATGCGTTTCATTGAACTCCCCTAAAACTGCTGAAGCATACTCAGGAATTCTCATATAGTCCATATCTGAACAAAGCATAGCTTAACACAAGACCTTATGCGATAAACGTTTTTCATTCGTTTCTTTGATACTGCTATAGTATAATGAAACACCCTTAAAATGAATAATGTAAATAAGGCCCTTAAATATGACTACCTGATTAATTGATCTGACATTAAACGAGGTAACGAGGGCAGAAGATACCGCAACTTACTCCCACGCATTTTACTGCTTTCAAATTCGTAATTGTTTACTTACATTGATGGTCAAGTCGTTTCGACTCGCTATCAAACATTTCTTCATCTTCTGCAACATAATACAGTATAATAATTGTAAATAAATATATACATATAAGGTCTGTAAGTCTCGTTCAATTTTGAAACTTCCGGGTACATTAACTGTACCCGTAAGTTATATTTCTAACAAAGACACATGACCTTTAAAACACAATTTGAACGTCATAATCATAAAACGTCACATTTGGCAGGAAACGTTTTCAATTTTATCGTGAAATCACGATGTCACATGATGAGACTTACAGACTCTATTATAGAAGAATTGTGTGCAAACTTTCCACTTCAGTCATTAATTATAACATACAAGAATTTTAACTAAAAATGGAAAATTTTACTCAATTTATGCCACTCTTGCTCGATTAAAAAAATGATGGTACTTCCAAATTCTGTGCATTTGTAAAATATTATTATTTACTTTTATCTGTCATACATGTTTTTTATTATATGAGAATTCTTTATTTCTTAAAAATATATGAATAACTAAATCTGCATATGCTCATTTCGACAACTTATGTCTCTTCAGTGCAGATGAAACTATGTTATCACTTCATTATTTCCCTTATGAGGCTTGCAAAGTCGGAAAACTATTTATGTCTACTCCAGGATGTCTGAAATTTCTTAACATTTCATTTTCAGTGTTGTTTTATAATATAAATGCGCATATCACCCTATAATAATGGTTTCATAGTTTCATATATTATTTTCGAAAACATATTATCTTTGTCATATTTTCATAAATTCATATATATAAAATTCGATTCATGTACAAAGCTCAGAGGAGATTGGGCATACCTGTGTCGTGTGTAAAGGTCGAGTGCTTCAGTATTTGCACGTGAGTATTTGCGTCGATACAGTTAATGAAATCATGAAAATGGCCTAAATTTCGAATCTGTCAAATCGAAAACCATTGACTAGTCCCTGTATCTTTGGGTTGATAGATGACTTAAAATAACAAGTTGTTTAAAAAGTAGCAAAGTAAGTGATTTAATTCAGTAAGTAAGTAAACAAAAATGGCGAGAACAATTTGAAATTAATCAAATAATTTTTTTTTAGTTACAGGGGACTTTACTTTCAAACTTCGAAATCCCAATACATACGACTTTTTAAAACTCTAAAAAGGCTCCTAAAGCTCCACTTTTAATAAAGTTGAGGTCGATGAAAATAATCTAAATTTGCTGCAATTTTTAAAGTAAATTGTCATGTTGAAATAATAAAACTGATGAAAATCTCTGAAAATAATATGAAAGATACATAAAATAATCTGTATTTATTTTGAGGATGAAACTTTTAAAGAATGACATTTATCAATCTAATATGGAATTACACACGTCACTGCTATTACATGTACATCGATGCAAAATGTATCCCATCAAGTTCGTGTAAATTATACCGGGGTATTACACTGTTTATTTGAAACTATTTGTTTTCATTAACACGAATTTAATTTAGAACAGGTTATTTCTCCAGTAAGACATACGCATGTGCTATCTGCACTGAGACGATGTGGATGTGTGCAAGCATTTTGTAAATAAAATAAAAAATTATGAAAATATATGTTTTTATGTCAGTGTTACATATTTTAAAATAATATAGGCTTCAAATGACAAACAATAAAAGCCTCATATAAATGAACCCTCATATATTGTGGCAGTTTGATCTTTACTCGTTGACATGCATGTATTTAAGGATCAATAATCTCTCGAGCGATCGAAAATAAAAGTCAAATATGCGTGTCTTGTGCAAAATGACAACCCACCTCTGAAGAAGACCACACTAGCAGATGTGTTATAATCTCGTTTGGCCATTTTGATCTTATAACGATCATGACAGGCTTAACACAATTTTGTTAAGATAATGTAAGATTTTAAGATGATTTTCAAGAAAATTTATTTTAAGGACGATCAAGCAGTGTTAAGATAGTTTCAGATCAAATAAGATCCACTTGTTAATTGCGTTCAGGAAAGATCTTGACGAGGTTAGCTTGTTAAGATCAAACAAGATCTTGATTTGATCTTGTTTGATCCGGACAAACTTAACACATCTTGATCGCCCTTGAACGCAATTATCTTGTTTGATCTTGATAAACTGAACCAATCTTGATCGTGTTTAAAGGCAGCTATCTTGAAATAGAATGAATATCTTACACAGTCTTAACAAAATTGCGTTAAGGGTGTCAAGATCGTGATAAGATCAAAATGACCAAACAAGATCAAAACATATATGCTAGTGCCAATGATGAGGTCCGCCGACATCATAATATATTTTTCTTAATTGATGTATTTTCTTTTTTTCTCGCTCGTGGATTGAATCAATTAGATGTCAAGTGGTTATTGTGGCGGGTCCGAGATTTTGTCTTTTCATGCTCCACCTACGATAGTAGGGTGCATAGACTGTTCGGGTCTGTCCGTCCGACCATCCGTCCGTTCGATCGTCTGTCCCAAGTCAGGGGCACCCTCAGGTTGATTTTTTTTCTGTGAAGGATGTATGCTATTATTATGAAACTTTGTATAAATACACATTAGGGTATGATTAAACAAAGATCATCATAGAAATTAATTCTTGCCACCAACTTCATGCTTCACTGATCAGGGAAAAAAGGGGGAAGTATGAGGTTTACCCTTAGGTTTAAGTTTTTTTTTCTGTGAGGGATGTATGCAATTATCATGAAACTTTGTATAGATACACATTAGGGTATAATTAAACAAAAATCATAAGGAACATTTATCCCGGCTACCAAATTCATGCTTCACTGATCATGGAAAAAGGGAGGTAGTATGAGATTTACCCTTAGGTTGAAGTTTTTTTTTCTGTGAAGGATGTACGCTATTATCACGAAACTTTGTATAAATACTTATTAGGGTATAATTAAACAAAAATCATAATGAAAATTTATCCTCGCTACCAACTTCAGGATTCACTGATCTTAGATAAAGTTGATATAGCATGAGGTTTACCCTCATGTTTAAGTTTCTTTTTCTGAGACGTATGTATGCTATTATCATGAAACTTCATATAAATACACTTTAGGATATAGAAAAAAAACCTAACAAATATTTACCCATGTGACAATCTTCATGCCTCACTGATCATGAAATAAAGCATTGCTCAAAATAGGTGTGAGACGAGGATGTGTCCGTTAGACACATTTTCTTGTTTTCAAAAGTGTTTGATTCTATTTTGAAGGATTGGAATTTTCGCGATTTCTCATTATTTGCTGTATAAAGTGCACTTTTTGCGACATCAGAATTTCCACGAAATAAACCAAATTATGGTATTCCTCAAGGCAGGCTTTATCTTACGTAAATGGTATCATAAAGTGAAAAACTAGTAAATTTGTCTGGAATTGTAGACGACTTCTTTAACCCCAAAAATGGTGCTTTTACTTTAAGGTAGTTCGATCATAAAAAAATATCAGACTATTTTTTTTTCTTTTAAGACATTTTGTTAGTCCCCGAGGGTATTCACCAGCCCAGTAGTCGGTACTTCGGTGCTGACCCGAAAGCCGATTTATTTGAAAACTTGCAATATCTAAATTTTTGTAAATCTTGTTGAAAACTAAGGAGTATCNGTAGGTCTTAACCTATATGTTCCAAAAATAAAATAAAAATGATATGTCACCGATCATCTTTTCCTGTTATCTGGCTTTGAAAATCAGGCCAAATTCAGTATTTTTCAGCAATATTTACAAAGATTATATAGGGAACTGTGAGAACATGCTTACTGTTTAACTTCCATATAAAATAAATATCAGTTAGAAGATTTTTTTAATTTTTTAATATTTCAGACGTATATACTTAAACTATCTGTTACGCTGAAAAAATCTACATGTCACCGTTCGATTTAGAGAGTTATTTTATATAGTTTACGAAATAGACAATATTTACAGGAAAATGAAGCTAATTCGCGGGAAAGTGTATGTCAATCTCTTATGACGTCACAATGAATAGGCCAATACAGGAATATTCCGGCTTGAAAATCAAGTCAATTCCGCATCCGATTCGTGTTACACAAATGCGCCAATCGAATGCGCCGTGTATCAGTGTCGATCTACCTTAAGACAAAACTGGGAGTCGGTAAGTTTCAGATGTAAAAATAATGAAAAGTTGTGTATTAAAGATTTTATGATAAAATGTACTCGGTAAATTGGATTTTCAATATAAAAGAATAACAAGTGAAAAAGGGTAACAATAAATGCGTTGCTCCATTGCTTCGTAGACGATTTATTTTTAAAGGTATACCTCATGTGCATTTGATTGAAAGCTCAAATGCCACACACAAAAAAAACATATTAAAAAGTTTATAAAAGTCAGATTTGATTTGTTTGTTCTACAAAAAGTAATTTTTTGATCGTTGAATGTACCTATTAATTATAAAACATGTAGTAAATAAGCATGCGATTAAATAGTATTTCATTAGTTATGAACTCTTTATATCACCATCATTTTAAAGTTTAGTTGCACATTTAACTATATATTTTGAATTCGACCTTGAGAGTTGTTTCTTGGATCTTGAGAGTTGTTTCTTGGATCTTGAGAGTTGTTTCTTGGATCTTGAGGGTTGTTTCTTGGATCTTGAGAGTTGTTTCTTGGATCTTGAGAGTTGTTTCTTGGATCTTGAGAGTTGTTTCTTGGATCTTGAGGGTTGTTTCTTGGATCTTAAGAGTTGTTTCTTGGATCTTGAGAGTTGTTTCTTGGATCTTGAGAGTTGTTTCTTGGAGCTTGAGGGTTGTTTCTTGGATCTTTAGAGTTGTTTCTTGGATCTTCAGAGTTGTTTCTTGGATCTTGAGAGTTGTTTCGTGGATCTTGAGAGTTGTTTCTTGGAGCTTGAGGGTTGTTTCTTGGATCTTTAGAGTTGTTTCTTGGATCTTGAGGGTTGTTTCTTTGATCTTCAGAGTTGTTTCTTGGATCTTGAGGGTTGTTTCTTGGATCTTTATAGCTGCGGAACCGTAGCTCTATAGGTCCTTTTATTTTTTCTGATTTGGCGGACCATAGAGCTACGGATTTTTCCCTATATAAAACTTGCGATTTTGCGACAAGAATTTTGTCGCACGTTTTTTGACAACTGGACGCCAAGCGAAGGCAGTCTCATTTATGTATTTCGTTTCTTTAAATGTTTATCCGCAACCTTCCATATTTATTTACCAATAAATATTCATTTCCTGCTCATTATCATAACAAACGTCATCGTTGGGGTCAAATCGCCTTCGGCCATCTTGCTGACATCAATCTCATAGGGAACGAGACTTTTCGGGAGGCGGGACTAAATGCAAATCGTATCCGGAACGGATATCCTAAAGTAAATATTTTGTTAATCTCTGATTTGAATAGCAGCATTTCTCACTTTTGCTAAGCTTTTTGAATGCAAATAAATAATTCATCTGCATTTAAGAAATATTTTTAATGAATTTTGAAATATCCGTTCCGGACATGATCTGGCTTTTATTGCCGACTCTCGAAATGTCACGTGACTGCGATGTTCAAAATGGCCACTAAAGTAGGCGGGATTACGTTTATATTTGGACAATATCCTTTTTAAATAGAAAATAATGACTAACCTTGCATAATTAAATGTTGTAAGTATTAGAAAAATATTGGTGGAAACGACATAAACACACTTCGATACGCGTACTTGGCGTCCGGTTATCAAATAACTCCCAGACACGTGCGACACAATTCGTGTCGCAAGAGTCGCAAGTTTTATATAGGGGTTAATCCGTAGCTCTATGGTCCGCAACTATCAAAAAATCAACACAAGGACCATAAGAGCTACGGTCCCGCAGCTAGGATCTTTAGAGTTGTTTCTTGGATCTTCAGAGTTGTTTCTTGGATCTTGAGAGTTGTTTCTTGGATCTTCAGAATTGTTCTTGGATCTTGAGAGTTGTGTCTTGGATCTTGAGAGTTGTTTCTTGTATCTTAAGAGTTGTTTCTTGGATCTTCAGAGTTGTTTCATGGATCTTGAGGGTTGTTTCTTGGATCTTGAGAGTTGTGTCTTGGATCTTGAGAGTTGTTTAGTGGATCTTGAGAGTTGTTTCTTGGATCTTGAGAGTTGTTTCTTCATATATACCCACCTATGATTTGTTCAGTGTAGTTATGGCATATATTTCACTGGTATATTTACCAGGGAAAGGAAGCATTGTTTTATGATTATTTGTGTCTTGTTAAAGAAGCAAAACCAAACAAATACAGGTGAAGGCTTAACGGAGCCAAAATTGGTTAGTTGACTTTTAATACGATTAGCAGGAAATTCAATAGATTAATTGTAATGTAACAAAAAGGGAAGTTCCTTTGATTAAAACTGAGATTCAGATTTCTGTGGGAGTCCTTTTATTCGTGGAAATCAAATTTTGGTGGTTTTTATTAGTATCACCATGTCGCGGGTGTTTAAATTCGTGCTTCCGAATAATATGCATTAAAGTATTCCGTTGAAAGATTGAAGTCATGGTTTAAGCAAACAAAAAAGTCCACGAAATTGGAACCCAACGTGCAATAGTCCTTTGTGGATGGAAATGTTTTTAGATAAATTTGCATTTTTATATACCTGGACGTTTAAAAGGATTTGTCAGATATTTAAACATTCCAGATGATAGAGCTTGTTTTGGTATGAAAAATATCATTTAAGACAAATGTTCTACAAATACATACTTACCCGGTAGTGGTGGTGGAGGTTTCAGATGTATTGGTAATATCGTGAGTTCAGAAAATTCCTCAACAGAATCACGAGGTATAAATGTTGTTTTACCACCGCGACAGCCGGTACCAGTTTCAACAACTTTTATTGGTTCTTGCTCTTTTTCCGTTACCAAGTCGATTTGTATATTTCCTATTGGAGGATGATTAGGATCGACCGACTCCACATTGTATATTTGGAAATTTTCTCTGTTTGGATTAAACATTAACTTTTGGACGTCTTTCTGTTCTGCCCCATGCCGTTTTATATTGCCTCCAAACATCAACTGCAAGTACATTTTAAAATCATCGATTAATACATGGCAAATACTATATATTACACAGTCTGTAAGTGACCTAATATGGTATATACACGGTCAGTAAATTTCATATTGGGCGAGAGCGTAGCTCGAGCCCAATATTCAATTTACTGACCGTGTATATACCATATTAGGTCACTTACA
>MJUU01025498.1:17235-34230 GCA_002080025.1 Modiolus philippinarum
GACCAATCGACGTCTCAGGAATTTACTAGAGGCAGGATATAAACAGTTGTACAACCCTTAGATTAAACTTTTCTACCCAAAAACTTCTATCAAAAGCCAACAATAAATAAATTAAAATTCAATAGGAAACGTAAAATCATGAGCTTGTTCACCATTTGATAAAATTACAAATCAAGGTAAGATCATCATCACATTGGTTTTATAAAGTGCCTAGGTTAAAGAAAAAAAATCTGATATCTATGTTTTTGAAACTCAAAAACAATTTCAGCCAAGAGGGAACACATTGAACAGACAATGATTTTTCGCTGCGAAATTTCCCCCTGGTAATATCCACACTTTTTTGGACTACCGATCTTTTTTCAATGTTTCAGAAACCTTTTCACAATGCGTTATATTTCAGTGTTTCGTCCAGTGCCAACGTGCTCCACAATTCAGTTGAAACCATGTCGTATCATTACCTCCGAGGTAACTTCAGAATAACTATAATCGTTGAAACCATTGAATCAGATAATAATAAATTCAGGAAAATCTAAAACTTTAACTGTAAAATCAGAATAAGTGCATATCAAGATCAGTCAGTATGAGTCTTGAGTCACAACAAAGTTCAATTAGGTAATACTATGTTAACTACAAGGAAAAATAATACCCTAAGTGCGTGCCACATACATCATAGCATAAATAAACGATACGTAAAGCATATCTGACACTGTAACTAGTGGCACAATAGTAGTATGAAAATCTAAGTGTTGTCAAATGGTATGATGAAAATTAGATATATCAGTTGTGCGATGTAGAATTTTAGAAAGAAGCTTTAAAAGTAATATTGAATTATTGTTAATTTTAAATTTTAATTCTTTCAATGCATTGACAATCAAATACATCGTGGGAAAGGGGGAATTCTGATATGAAATATTCAAAATCATGGATTGTATTTCATGCAATAATTGGAAATCAAAAACAAAAACATTGATCAATCATGTGAACTGCTTCCTGATGATCCAACAATAATTCGTATTGATTACAAATAGACACATCACATTGGGAGTATCAAGGTCTCCTAAAATTGAAAATGTGTGTATATTCCGGTTTACAAATGTTAACCTGCTTTTGATCGGATTACAGTCCTTGGATTACAAAACATTATCAGAAAACTTCCATATGTTAACATGGAAACTATCAACGTTATATATTTACATGAAAAAACATAGTGGACTCGAAAAAAAGATGTTATTTCTCTGTTCACGGGAGGAAAATATGTTAATATTCAAATTATGTACACAAAAATCTGTCGTACATTACATAACACTTAAATTTTCTACTTCCAACAATAAAATTACAGAAAACGTATTCTTCTGCTTTCTACATAATTGATAAATAGAATTTAAAGTCAGTATAAATGGTAAGGTAATTCTCACAAACATATTTTTCTTTACAATTTTTTTTCCAAAATTTCATTATTACGTTTGAAGACGCTATGCTATTTACTAGGAAGCGCATCAAAAAAAGTCGGTAACTATTTCCCGCTTCCCAATCACAGCATTTCGGATATGCAGGTGAATGTTCTTATCAAACCGACGGAGCGATGAAACATAGACAAGAACTCGAACTGAGGGCTAGCCGTTTTCTTGGATCTTTAAGACCTCGAGGCTTGAACATCAAGATCCTTTCGTACCAGTAATGTATATAGCCTTATATCAGTTTGTCATATCGTTGAGTTTTGAAATTTGTTTCGATTATTATTTTTTTCATAACTTTTTGTCCATTTTCCATTCACTAATCGGATTTTTTGTCTTTTCAATTCTTGGCCTCGACACCCATTTCTACCTTTTCCTGTTCTTTTCTGCCCCCTAACCAATATTCCTTCCTTTCTTGCCCTAAATAACTTAATTACCTTATTGTGAATGTGCTCAAAATCAACTAGTATTATCAAATTCCTCGAAACGCTGCAAGATCAGCTACTATAATCAGATTTCTCGGCTCGCTGAACACCAATTTTACCAAGGTTTTAGTTTCTATATTTTATCGAGGGTGTCCGCCCCTATTTGTTTTTTTCCCTTTCTCACGAAGAAGTCATACATGTAACATGCCAAAATATCGGGCATTTTGATCCCGCTTTATTTTTGATAATCAAAAGTTGTTTTAGTTTTGTTTTTTTTGTTTGTTTTTGACTTAGCCCAAATTTGGTGGTTGCATTTTTCAACAAAAACAACGCATTTGTTAAAAAAGAATAGCACACATTTATTTCCACAAACAGTCACATTAATGGACACAAACATTTAAAATGTACAAACTAACTAGCAATGAAATTAATTATTTTGCATGCATATAAGTTAACGAAAATTGACTTGATAAATGCAAGCTCATCTTCTACTTACGTTTTGAGTAATATCTCATAATATCTCATAAATAATTGTACACATTATCATATAGCACGGGGTACGTCTATTTGTCGTGTATTCTTTTTAGTTAAGATACATGCAATCATGCTATCATTTTGTACATTTCCCATACGAAAATCAAAACTTAACACAAACAAGAGCTTAACAATAATTTTAAAAATACAAACAGATAGTTTAAAATTACATTTCGAATCGCACTTATAAAAAGTGCAATTTAAAGTCTTTTTGTGGCACAAAAAGACTTTAAACTATTTGTTCCATCCCCTGAATAGTGTGAAATTGCCTTGAATCATTTAGATTTTAGAATTTTGAGTCTATTCCACACAAACAATTATCTCTATTACAATGACTTTTGTAAAGTACAAGTTTAAAGAGACACGTCGGTTGTCTTTGAACAATTGGAACTGTTTTCCCTCTTCTATTTACATCTGGTGTCAACATGAATATTGCCTACTATTCAGCTTCACAAAACAAAAAATTAAATGTGCAGTCTTATTTTGAAAAAAAATCCTTATTTATCTTGTACTTTTCATGTTGTCTAAATATGACATTGCACATCCAATAGTTGTGCATCATAATCTCTAAAAGGATGAGTGGCAATAAGTCCAATATATGGCCCCAGAAACCAGGTTGTTTCAAATGGTGTAAAATATTTGAGGGAAATATTAACTATGATGTGGCTTCAAGGAAAACATCAAATGATACAAATTCCTTTCATTTTGACATTATTGTGACATCACAAATAGCCGCCTTAATTGAAAAAATAAGAAAATCTGAAATTTTGAATGTGCCAGTGCAAAATTTTCCTTTAGATAACATAGGGCGCTTGCAAACAACAACTTCAAACTTTCAGATACGATTTATTGCATCATCTCCACATTTTCACCAAATATAAAATTGTAATCAGATGCTCCCATATTTTTCTAAAAGCAAAACTGTGTTAGAAACAGCAAAAATCGATGAAATTCTGACGAATTCCAAATAAAAATATAGCACGGATTATTAAATTAGCTCTTGAGTTGACTGATTGGCATGAGAATCAAACAGATATGGAAAAAAGCCTATCAGTTTCGTTAAGCCCTACATTTGTTCAATGTTTCAGGAACATAAGACATCTGTTTGCTTAGTTTTCCCTTCATGGTAAATCTTGGGCCAAAAATGGGTCTTACTGCTACTCACCCTTTGCAGTGAATATTCAGATTACAAAATATAACTATATTTTGAAAATTGCCTCATTGGCATATCGATTAAAATATTACGTTTAACTAAAAAAAAATTCTGTTAATCCTTATTGTCAAACTACTGACTCGATTCATTTGTGCTGATAAATTATATAAAACCGAAAACATTTTTTTTCAGACTAAAAGGTCAATTCAGTAATTTGTTTATATGCTAAATAATACAAATATAAAAAAAGTATAATGTATATTCAAACCTTAAAATAAATACTACAATCGATTGTGACAAGTTTGAATTAACTAATTTAAAAAAAATCATTTTGTAATAGCTAGGTATTATATTGCATGTTATATAAATTTGATACACCCTTTTGACAAACATTGGTGCAAAAGAGAGTGAGTCAACCATTTTTGATAAAATGCAGATTTACACCATGACTTTGTCCATAAAATATTACGAGTAGCTGTAGTGATCCAAAATTAAAAATCTCTTTTCATTAACCTTCATGCTCTTATTCTCCCTTTAGCAAATGAAATATTTGGTTTTATTCTTCAGCTTTACTTTGTTATATGACGCCTTTTCCAATCTTTTAGTCATGGTAGCACAATGTAATATGTTTTTCAAAGCAAACGAAACGATCACGTATGATTCTAGAGGTAAACAATGATATATAAAACATGAAAGTTTGTTTCTTTACAAAGAAGTATACCCATTGGTTATGGAAATCTTATTTCCCGGTTTTCAGAATGGGCAATTTTGATCTCTTCTGCCTCGTCATTTTTATCCATACTCTCCAAAGCTTGTATAAGCATATGCACCTGACCAGCATATGGACGATGTCCACGCCATGCCCACATGACATTCACGAGAAATTCTTCAACAATAGGACGTTGAGATACTAATTGAGAAATACTAGTTCTTTGCAAAGTATGAAGCTGTGCTGCCAAATGATGCACTTCATCGAAGCTAAGTCGTTTTGCTAGCTGCATTAGGGAGGAGATCTTCAGTACAGTTGTACCTGTAAAATAATGTCGAATTGTATGTCTTGTTCAGACAATGAATACTTGATATGAATAAGTTTTAAAACATATACGTCATTACTGTTGTATTTAGGTAGTTAGGGTGTCTTGGTTCCTGACATAAGAACTTTTTAAAAATGTGTACAATAAAATTTGAATAGAATGCTATAAAAAATGGAAAAAAAATTGGGGGTCACGGATATGTCAAAATAACTAAATACCGAAGTTAGTGTGAATTTAATTTCTGCATATGATCATTTTGACAACTTATGTCTCTTCAGTGCAGATAAAATCTAAACGTTTGGAAGACCATTAACTCAAAAATGTTTCAAAACGGATAGAGAACAAATAACCAATATGATCTAAATGTAAAGTCAAAATCAGCTAAGGACAGAGCTTAAAAAAGATACAGAGATCTAAAAATTGGTCAAATTTGGTGTTTTCGCTCTATATTTACAGTGGAATTATATGGGAAATAGCCCTTTTCCAAAATTCAAGGGTATATTTTTTTTCTATAAGCAGACATACAATTCATTCCAAACTTTTTATATATATTTGTACGATATAAAACTTAAATTTAAAGACATAAAAAGATATGTCACGGACCTTTTGAAAAAGTTATTTCAAGAAACATAAAGAATTTGTTAGTTTTTCAAGAAAGGGGAGAAAACTTAAAAAAAACACATTTCTTGGAAAAATAAATAAAAGTGACAACAAAAGTCAGAATCGAACATATGGAGAGACCAGTTAGGGGAATCCGTATAACATACGACAGAATCAGGGAAACAACCCAAACAGAACATAATGATAATTTTGTTAAGATACTTTTGACGAATTGCATATTTTAAATTATTTTAAGAGAAACCATTTGTCTCAAAATATTGTAACGGAGGGTTCAAACCAAGTCTGAATGTATACTAATTAAATTGTACACTGAAAAATTTTCGCGGTTGTCAAATTATATTCAATTTCGCATACTTTCTTATTCGCGATTTACTACGCAATCAGCCAATTGCATTAAAATTTTCGCGTCAGTTTTATTTTTGCTATTCAATAGCGAAAATTAAATTGCCGCGAAAGTTTCCCTGATTACAGTATGTATACTTACGTTGGTTTTCAATGTATTTAATATCATCAGTTGGAGTTTCATCAGCCGGTTCAACTACAAGAATAAAAATGATTCACATGTTTTTAACATGATAACTTGTCAAAAGTTACGTTTCAAACGTGTAACTGACATCGATCAGACCATATCAAGTCTCTAGTAAATTCTCGAACGTTAATTGGTCATAAGACGTTACTTCTGTAAGTGACCCAGTATGGTATATACATGGTCAGTAAATTTCAGAGTGGGCTAGAGCGTAGCTGACATGAGAATGACCTAATATGGTATATAAACGGTCAGTAAATTTCATATATTGCAAGAGCTTTGCTTTGGCCCAATATTCAATTTACTTACCGTGTATATATCATATCAATGGTTTTCACTGACCGCATCTAAATCAATTACCCGATATGGAATAAAAACTGTCGGAACGTGACGGTTTTTGACGAATCAACGTTTCAGAATTTAACTAGAGAAAAAGTATTTTGTAACATCCTTTAATTTGTTTATACATGTAAATAACTAAAATTGCGATGTTACTGCAGATGACCCTTTCGAAAACTGGTGTGTCTTTGGTACAGAATGAATCATACAAATTTTGAAGAACAATTAACAGTTTATTAACGAATTAACAAAAATCGACTTTGACAAAACCGATTTTTCACTTCATTGCACCGGGTGCCACGCGTGGAGCAGATTATGCTTACCCTTCCAGAACAGTTGATGCTAGTGCTTTAGTTTAGTGACATTCTTGTTCTTCTTTGTTTAATTGTTTTGTCATTGTCATGCTGTCGGATTTGGATTGCCGTTATTATAGATTTTTGATTTTCAAATGTCCCCTTTCCTCATTTTTTGCTTTGGTATTCGTTTGTCGATATACTTACATATTCTAATCGGTGACTGAAATATGTAAAGCCAATTTCAACAAAATTTTACTGATCTTTGACCAAATTGAAAACATCAAAAGTTTAAACACAAAATGTTTTCTCCTATCTGTTCTATTGGTGGAAATGTTGGGTTTTTCAGATAGCACATGACAAAGAAGCAGGGTCCTCCGTTTAATGCTTCTAAAATACACTAAAATACAAAAAATATTGACTTACCAGTCTGAAGTGTTTATAATTTGTACGCAAGGATGACACTATTAAAACACACAATGTATGTGAATTTTTCAACACTTAAATATATACAAAAACGACTACCTGGTTCTGGAATTGGTTTCAGGAAAACTGGTAGAGATGTTATTTCAAAACATGTCTGAATCTTCTGATTTGGTGCAACTATTTTATAACTACTTGGAAAGCAGGAACAAAAACCAGGTTCGATCGTTTCTGATTGCACAATTGTCTGTTCCTTCTTCTCCTCAATCATATTTATTTTGACACGCCCGGTTGGTGGATTGATCGAGTTGACCAATACCATACTATATATTTGGAAATTATCTCTATTTGGATTAAATAGCAGTTTTTGTGTTTCATTCGAGTCAACTCCTGATCTTTTTATGTTACCTTCAAAAGCAATCTGTTTTAAAGAATATAGCTAAATGTCACATACTTTTGCAAATCTTGTAAACTTTGAATGCCCGAAATGCAAAATTTAGATATCATTTGATGACAAAAATACTAAAATAAAAAAAAGTTTCTACTCTACCATTCATATATAAGCACACAAAAAGTTTATAAATTTATATATAAGACACCAATAATTTGATCTTATTAAAGCAGTTTAGTAAACAAATACTACAATCAATTTAGCCAAATATATGTATGTTTAACATGTACATTGTATACAGGAATTAGGTCTAATATGATCGTATTATGCTTTTGATATAAACATTAGTTATCTATTTTTTTTATAATTTTATAAATTTCACCTTGGTACTGTTTGGGGGTTAGAGAAGTTACATGTACCATGGTTCTCAATTGGTTTTGTCTCAGGGTTAGAAAAAGACAATAACTAATCAGTAACCTTACAGATCCTTCAAAACATATACCTCACTGACCGTGTGACGGGTGCTGTGTGCAGAGCAGGACATGCTTACCCTTCCGGGGCACCTGATGTCACTCTTGTTTATTGAGAGTTCACACTGTTAGTGCTTTAGTTTTTTGTGTTGTATATGTAATGTTCGTGTGTTTTGTGGGCATGTGGTGTCTTTGGTCTTCCGTCTTTTGGTGTTCTTGCTTNTGCCGTTGTTTTCTACATGTAATAAGGATTATAATATTTTTTTAAGTTCAGCGCATAAATAGAAATCAAAATTTAACTACAACAGAACAGCAAAACTGTTTGAATCAGCAGTTTTGAAAAATTGATATTTGTATAGAATTTTTGCAAATTTATTGACATGTTTTAGTCGTCAAGAAAATGTACCGTATACATACATATTTTTGGCTTAATGAAAAAAGTGCTACCATTTTCCCTCCACGGCATTACAAACAAAGCTTTCAAAACAAATCAAAAAAAAAATATAAGCAAGACAGTTTTTATTGATTGTATATAGAGAAAGACATACAAACGTACGTGGTCAAACAGAGCCACCATGTATAAAAGTCAACCATGTCTGAACGTCCTCACAGCGATAAACGTAAGCTATTTTCGTTGCAGAAATTGCGATAAATATTAAAAAATACCTTTATAAAATACAATTGCACAAATTCTAGTCATACACTTCTTTTCTGTAATCATCCAATATATTGTGACACAGAAATCTAAATCATAAAAGCGTTTAAGACGTTCCTGTTTTGCTAAGAATGTAAAATAATAAGTAATATAGAAAGATGCTGACACTTACAGATTTTGACACAAGCAATTATGCTAAAAATAGACAGACAAACAGATTTACTCACACTTATATACTTACTCTAAACCATGAGTTGACCTGCACTGTGCACTGCATCGACTCGACCTCTTGTGCTTCATAACCCTTCTTTCGCCAGTGCCGTTTTCTCTGTTTAGCTTTTCGTTGCAATGCACATTCGACTACAACAGCGTATTCGGTTCTTGACAAAGTATTCACCTGCACAAAGAACTCCACTTGTCTTTCGTTGTTGAGGGCTGTTTGAATCAATTTTGTAACCATTATCATGTCGTTTGAAACTTTTAACTTTGAAGCGCCAGTAAATCTAAAACATATATATAACAAGCACATAAAATACTGTTAAGGTGGCTCATTCATCACATTTTTGAATTTGTGTCAGATTTCGGAACTCCTCTGGTTTTCTCCAGTTCACTGGCTAATAGAATTTTGCACACGGACTCCCACTTTTTATTTCATGAATGTCTTCTATAGGTCAAATTAAGACACCTGACTATTTTTTGCAAAATTGTTGATATAACTTTTAGCTTTAAGACAAAAAAAAATCATAATTTTAAATTCAGGGAAAATCCAGAAAAAATCCATTTCCCGCCAAATTTTAATTAATGAAAGGAAGATAACAGGAAACATACAATGGCCGAACATTACAATCACATGTCACAATCAACCAAGGAACTGTACAAGAAAAACAATAAAATGACAAAAGACAAACATATATAACGATAGGAACTCGGGATAGCTCGACTTGGTACCGGCACTGGCAACAGCAAGCGGTAGGGTTAAACCGGTTAATGGATACCCAAACCTCCCCTTTCTCTATCCCGTTTCCCATAGTATAATAACCATACAAGTAAAACCCAATACAGGTACACCACTAACTCTAAGATCACAATCTTGAAAAGGAAAGAATAGACAAAACGTAATTTAGAAAGATGGGTCGAGGAGTGCTCACTTAAATTGCCGGCTAGCTCAAGGAGCCTAGTCTGCTGGTAAAACACTGTCGCACTACGGAATAATAATCAAATTCAAAACTTCCCGAAGGGTTTGGTAAAGAATCATCATGGATTTCAGTATCAGTGAGAGGCCAGTATAATTGTAAAATCTTCAGGTCATTGGATCCCAAAGCCAATTTCACGGAATCATGAAGAATATCCGGTCAATATCCCCTATTACCTAAAGAATGTAAGTTACGTCCCAGTTTTTCTTGATTTTTTAAATTTTTTTTACATTTTTTAACAACATTTCCGTAATAACGAGGGTGTGAAATGTCTTTAGAAATAAGCTATTTCCGAGTCACATTATACTTAGATACCAAATGGTCATATCTTCTATAAAACTTCGTAAATGTGTTTATCAATCTATGAAATCTGTAACCTTGTGGTAATAGTTTGGATGTGATAGTAAGGTTACGTTCATTAAAATCGTCAAGAGTAGATCAGACGCGTACGAATCGTACCAGTTGAGATGCATATACCCCGTATGATGGTGCTGCAGGAACGTCGCCATCAAGAAAAGGGAAATTAGTAATAGTGAAATCAAAATCATCCCTTTTATCATAAATTTTAGTTTTAATTTTTCCAGAGTCAACGATGATAGTTAGATCGAGAAATCGGCAGTATTTAGTATTTAATGTCTTTCTATCTCCGTTAAAAGCACACGGACCTATATATCTCTTTTTACCTTTTCATAAAGTCTACAATGCTTAATCAATTTAAATAGATTTCAAGAAATCCTTGATATAAACAACATTAAGAGTGAGCCTCCTTAATAATAGATAGTTTATGTTAATCACCGTTACCTTAAGGACTATTTCCTCCATGTATACTATCCTATGCTTCACTTAATTCGTTTCATATTTCTAACGTTGAATATTCAAACATGTTTTGTTAACATCATGAAACTAATTATAATAAAAGTGTTATTGTAATTTGCAACTACATGGTCTTTTTTTTACGTATAATGTATTATGTTTTAATTTGAATTCATATTAGCCTACTATATTATATACTATTGACACTTGATTTATGCTCTCGATACTTTCAATCTTAGTTGAAAAAAAAACAGTTTTTTAAATAGTTTAAACTTTCATTAATTAGTGCAAGTTACTCAATTAAATATGAATATTTCAGGACATTACAAAAACAAAACAACATGTGTATTACTCTTATTTATATAGGCATATAGTTTAAAATAATTATGTCGTTAGAGTTGTTTGATTAAAAAACACAAATACATTCACGTTTTATGATGATATATGAAATGTACGGGGTACAAGGGAGCTCCTATTTATTTGTGGCATGTGGCTACAGTGGGGTGCAGACATAGCCTCTCGTCCGAGTTAACTTGGAAAGCAGTCACGAGAACAGCTCGAAGTTAACTTGAACACCTATTCTCCGTTAAAGTGTACACTTTCATTTTTTGATTGTCGCCGGTATTTATGAGTAAAAATTGACAAAACTATGTTATCGGTTGGGTAGAAATTGTTATTTTTAGTAAAGGTAGACATTATAGAATTTTTTAGACGATGTATGCAAGTTAAATCTTTGATTAGTTAAAATTTATGACCAATTGATATGTTGCACATATCGAAAAACGTAATGTCGCTTTGGAAAAGTGCAAAATTCNTACCTAAGTCTGCTCTAGCCATGACCGTTCTACCGAAGTATGTTCTAGCCGTGACTGTTCTATCTAAGTCTGTTCTAGCCATGACCGTTCTATCTAAGACCGCTCTGGTCATGACCGTTTTTCCCAAGTCTGCTCTGGGCACAGCTGTTTTGGTCTTCGATTTTTTAGTGGAAACGAAATTGGATTGTGTCAGTTTTTCTTTTTTTTCTGCAGCCCGAAACGTTTAAATATAATAAAAACATAAAAGCTCTTTATATTTTACGATGTTTTAAATAATTTTTTGTTTCAGTAAACGTAATCTGATAATGATTGACATTTTCCTATAATTAAATTAACGATATTTAAATTTATGATATTAAATTCACGGCAAACTTTTTGCGATGAGGTTTTCGGGTATATCACGAAAAGGGAAATAACTCTTACATTTTTTAATTTACCTGGAAAAACACAGGTAAATAATCATCCGCGAATAACAGCACTTATCGGTAAAATCCAATTTGATATCCGAATAATTCATTTCATAATACTAATTTTTATTTAATTTTGATTTTATAATATAACTTAGCATGATACATGTACATTTTGTGTGTATATATGAAATACGTGTATAAGGGACACGTTATGAATATTCACCAGGGCTGTGACAAGAGCTGGTATGAGAGCGGTCATAGCTAGAACAGGTCAGTTGATAGCAGTCATGGCCAGAACAGACTTATGTAGAACGGTCATGGCCAGAACAGACGTAGGTAGAACGGTCATGGGTAGAACAGGTCAGAGCAGTCATAGCTCTGACCAGAACGGTCAGGACTCTAGCGATGACCATGACTGGTCAGAGTGTTCAGGATTCTAGAGCAGACTTAGAGCATTTCTAGAGCAGACTTGATACTTGTTCTAAGTTAACTTAGAGCAGCTTTTATGACTGCTTCAAGTTAACTTTATGAGAGGTTATGTCTGCACCCCACTCGATTTTTGTTTGCCATTGTAGGTGTTTCCTGTTATATTTTATATTCTATGTGCTAGTGATGGGTTATTGTAGGTCCTATAAGGAATCTTTTTATTGTTGATTTCACTTTTAACTGGAAATTATCTGTTGACCATTTGAATTTGTGATTTGGAAAAACTAAAAATACACTAAAAGTCGTATACTTCGTATGTTTTTTCTGTCATTTTTCTTTCATATTAAATTTTCATACCATTTTTTTCGGTATATGAGGATAAAAAAATGCCTGTAGACTGCAACTGAAATATACAGCTAGCAGATACAGTCATATTCAAACATCTTAGTGTTATAAAGTTATGGGAACAGATACTGTCGTTGTTGTAACTGATACTCAGATTAAATCTTATTACAAATATTTCTAGCAACGACTATCCATCCTTCTGCATATGCAGAAAATAAATTCACAGTAACTTCGGTATTTAGTTATCCTTCCAGTTCTAAGATCTTTAAGCAAATTTATTCTTGTATCCATGATGCTTACATTTCATTAAATAAAAAAAGCAAACAGGTAACATACACAAATGCTGAAATAACAACTACACGACACAATCTGTTAGCGAACTGCACAGGAAAAAACGAAAATATTACAGAAAAACACGCATTAAAAGAAACATCTACCGGTAGGGTTAAACAGGTTTATAGTTGACAATTTTAGTGAGCGTAACCCCACTCTCACGTCAAACATTTACATTAAGGCTATAGATTTCATAAATTATTAAATATTTTTAAGATTATTTGACAGAAAACATTTGATATCAAACAAACGTTTAGATGTTATCTGCACTGAAGAGACATTAGTTGTCGAAATGCGCATATGCAGATAAATAATTTCACTGTAACCTCGGTATTTAGTTATCTGATATCTTAATATGACGTGACTCGCAAACAGCTAATTACAAATGACATTCCTGTTTCTCGATTTTATGGAAACATTGTTAAAAAAATGTCAAAAACTGATAAAAATTGGGCGTATCTTAAGTTTTTTACGTAAAAGTGGATATTGACGAGATATTCTAAATAAATCCGTGAAACTGTCTTTGGAATCCAGTGACCTGAGCATTTTACATTATACTGGCCTCTCACTTATACTGCCGATGTCTGATGAAATACATGACGGCTCTTCCCTTCTTGAAGTTTTGGGTGAATTTTTCTTCTTAGTGCGACAGTGTTTTACCAGCAGACTAGATCCCTTGAGCTAGCTGGCAGCTTAACGGCGAGCACTCTTTGACACATATTTGGTTTTGTAATACAGTGAAACCTGTCTTATCCGACACCTGAGTATTCCAATATCCTGTCGAATCCGACAATTTTTTGGTTCAAAAGATAGATTTTAAGTGCTTTTCAAACCTGAATATTCAGACATCCTGTATAATTTTTTTATGGTCCCACAGTGTGTCGGATTAGGCAGGTTTCACTGTATATTTTTTCTTTAACATACTGATCATAGAGTCAAGATAGAAAAAAAGACGGGAAACGGGGAACGTGTCAAAGGGACAACGACCAAAAGGGGAGTAATAACAACTCAAAGTCACCATAAGATCTTCAATGATCGGTAACGAAACCCCCACACCCAACGGCAGGTCGGAGGCGGCCCCTAAATAAAGAGTAATCAAGTTCAGCGAAATAAACATCATCCTAGCCTCCTATAGACATAAAGTAAACTAAGTAGAAAACAGACAAGACACACGAAGGCTTAATAAATTTCCCTACTTAGGACAGGCGCAAATCTGCTTGGGCGGGGTTAAACTAGTTTTATTGCGCTCAAACCTTCCCCCTATAGCCAATGTGATAAATCGAAAAACAATCGTCTACCTGTATTGGGATTTAGTCCTATGTTTATCATACTATAGGGAAACGGGATAGAGAAAGGGCAAGTTTGGTTACCCATATACCGCTTTAACCCCACCGCAGGTTTTTGCTAGTTCCGGTACCAAGTCCAGATATCCCGTGTTCCTATCATTATTTATGTTCGCCTTTTTTCTTCATTCGTCTTTTTCTAGTGCAGTTCGCTTTGTGGATTGTGGCGTGTGACTGTAGTTTTCGGCCGTTGTAGGTGTTAGCTTTTATCATTGGTTTGTAATTTTTATTGATACCTAAACATCCCCCTTCGTTGTCCCATTTGCCTTATTTTAATGTGTACTTTTCATTGCATTTATGCTTTATCGTTTTTTTTATCCGTCTTTTTAATTTCCAATACTATAGCAAAATAGAGTTCAACAAATTTTCACATAATAAACTGCAATTGCGATTAATCCTAAAGTCTGTTGTTAATTGAAAGGACTGAAGGGTCATATTTTGGCTTGTTTGAACTATCAAATACATGAACTGATTTGTTTAAATTTCAAACCACGTGTAGTATATTATTTACCGTTAAATGAAACAAAACAAATAGTAGACATTCTTACCCTGTCAATTGTAGAAATGGTAATTTCCAGAAAACAAAAGGCTCAAAGCACAACAAGAATAATAGTAGAATTCATAAAAAGTACCCTTACACTCCATTTTTGCGCCATATCAAATTTATCCTTATTTTGTAAAGCAACATATTTGTTAAAATTTCATTGTGGTATTCAGCAACGTATGCAAATATTACACTACCCGCCACCTGAATCGGTTTTCAGGGGCTCAGGCTACAAAGCTGCCTGGAGCGTCCCCAGCCTCTGGATAGGATTATTCCCTGTCTACGAGGGGTAGTCAGGTCATAAAACCATTGCAGTCGAACTGTTTGGAGAAAAAAAAAAGCTACATATAGTATCAAAATCACTTCCATAATTTTCTAAGCAGGGCAGAGTCACTGGGTCTAGTTCACAAGACTAAATTTCCTGCCCTTATCTATTTCTCCCCTTTTTCAGTGGCAATCAAAACTCGTTGCGCGGTTGTCCCTTTTACATGTATTTCTTTCTTCTTTTATTTATATATATATATATTTCTAATTGATAAACTTGTTCTCGTTCTAATATGAATGAAATATTGCTCACTGGACGTTTAACGCTAACCAATTAATCAATCAATCATATCACAGCAGTATTAAAAACAATAAGCAGACTGATAAGAAAATATTAAATGGTTGTCAGAACCAACCAAATACTTATGTATGAATTCTTATTGTCTACTTACATAGAAAAATGCTTTATTTTAAATGCTGCACATTTTCTACGTTTGTCATTGGCTGCATCTACTATTTCCCAGTCTTCCAAATTTTCTGGGTATTCTTTTGATGAAGCTAAAATAACTATATCTGTGGTCTCATCAATGTTGGAATGAATGGGAAGCTTCATATCTATTGGACGTTTAGGTTGCTGATGGTTACTCATTGATAGGTCAAGGACATTTGTCAGTAAAACAGATTCATCTTTTGAGTCTACATCTTCTGTGTTTACATCTTTTGTTTCAACAACCTACAAATAGACATTGACATTAGATAAAGACCGTCGTTGATAATACGGAACTTGTGTATGGCGTCTTTATAGTTTGAAATACAGATGGTTCCATAATTCCACTGTTACTAAATTCAAAACAAATTCCATTTACATGATTTAAATAACAATAAATCGGCGCAGTGGTAATAGATAACAAAACACCGAAGTAACTGTTATTTCAGTTTCTGCATATGATCATTTCGTCTGTTCAGTGCAGATCGAATGAAAACGTTCGGAAATCCAGAAATAGAGACATGTGTAAAAGCTGATAGAGAGCAAATTACCAATAGGATCTAAACAGGAAAGGCAAAAAGCAATCTAAGGTCAGAGTTATGCATGAGGGAGATTCTCCTTAGGTTTTCACAAAATTTTCTTAAATTTAGATATTGAGAGATTTCAAATAAAATCGGTTTTCCGGGCCAGCACCGAAGTACTGGATACTGGGTTGGTGAATACCCTTGGGGTCTAACTCGTGGTTGGTGAATAATACATCATTTATATGTGAACATATATATACAGAGGCCTTTCAAAGTCTGATTTACAAATCCTTGTGTCTCAATACTGTTTCGTTTATAGAACGGTGCATGCATTTCCGGGTATTAAATCTTAGTAAATGAAATAAAAGGGACAACAGGAAACACCTAGTAAACATGAATACCAGTAAATGGAAAAATAGTTGCTTACATCTGATTGAATAAAAAAAAGCTCTTATTAGGAATATATAATCTTCTAGAAAGGGCTATCGTCATGAATATAAAAAATGACTAGAGCAATTAGATCTAGCAATTATCTAAACCACATTATATGCAACATCTTTATAACACAAGAAGTAGGACAGTAAGGGGCATTCTTATCGATGATGAAAGGTATCAGAAAAAATATACTTTCATCTATTAAGCAATGCTCTCTCTTGGCTGTTATACTTTTAAAAATGTTACATGAATAAAATTTTTGTGTAGTTAGAAGTTGTCTGTTATATTTTGAATATAGACATTAATTGACATACATTGAATAACAGATCACCAGGTGCGTCAAACGTCCCCTTTGGAATATCAATTTCTGCATCCGGTTCCATTTGTGGTTGAATTGTCACAGCTTCTTTCGTAATAGAAAACACTTCCGGTTTTTCTACAGTTACTAGCAAAAATGTTATTGTAGTATTCGGTTTGATGGTGATCGTAACAGTCACTTCTGTAAACTAGAAATAATTACTGATTTTTTTTTCAATCGTCAATGATCAATAAAAATTACATATTCCTTTTATCTTTATAAAATGGCACTTTCTATTGAGATTATTTCTACTGACCATCCCGATTTTATTCTAACATATTAAAAAATGAGAGGTGTAAAACCTACTATAACTTGGTTCAATATCTTGCATCTCTGACATTGAAATAAATATAACGTCACTCCCGGTTTTCATGGGAGTTCACACTA
>MJUU01025505.1:0-11858 GCA_002080025.1 Modiolus philippinarum
TGGACAAACTCGCCAATCATTATAGTTGTAGTGATTGGATTGGACAAACTCGCCAATCATTATAGTTGTAGTGATTGGATTGGACAAACTCGCCAATCATTATAGTTGTAGTGATTGGATTGGACAAACTCGCCAATCATTGTAGTTGTAGTGATTGGAATGGACAAACTCGCCAATCATTATAGTTGTAGTGATTGGATTGGACAACTTCGCCAATCATTATAGTTGTAGTGATTGGAATGGACATTATGGCTAAAAAGAACATAAGTAAACAAAATGGATGCGGCGTTGCTCGACATCTACAGAATGAACTACACTCTAACCAGTGTTTAGAGCCGTCTTAACTTGCTAAGAGGTATCAGTATAGCTCATTGTTGAATGTTTCAAAAAAAAAAAAAAAATAAAATAAAATAAATTAATAAAATTTGTCAATATAGTGACGGAATACAGATTTTTATAACTGCGCTAATTGATAAAAAAAATGTCATAAACGCGAAGCGAAAGCTCCAGATAAAATAAGATGAACAGGTTAAATGTTCTTAAATTAAATTCCCTTCCCACTTTGTCAAAAATTAACTATCAGAAAAAATTAATACAATATACATTTGATTGCAATGATTTTTTGAGAAATTCGTTAATATTTTCATTGCAATGTGAATGACGTCATCAACAGTATTTTACAATTAATGGTTAAAGTAGTAGAAAAACATTTTCACTAATTCTTAATTGATTTATTTGAACAACCACTGTAAATCAATATTTTCTGACAAAAGAATATTTTAATGGAAATTTTTAAAATTCAACTATATATGTATGCTATATCCAAACAGCCGAACAAGCTTGATCGGTATGATATTTCATATTTGACAATTTGTAACTTTCCAGTATTTAAAATCGTATATCTTTATTTTAGAAATGCTAGTTGTACCTACAATGTAGTTGTTCCTTAGTCCCAAGATCGACACTAAAAAACAATTTAGATGTGGGATTTTTGTGAATGAACAAACATGAAAAGAAAGGAAACGGGGTATATGTCAAGGAGACATCCTATCTCCAGGATAAAATTCAAGTATACAATATGAATGTACATCAGTCAAAATCCCTACAAAGACATGGTAAAGTCAAGCAAATGAAACACGTTTTTTGCCATATTCATCTTCAAGTCATCAAGAAGCTTTCAGAAATGAGGAAACGCTCATATCGCATAGAAAGTTCAATATGACACCATGCATCGGCTTGCGCAGATTCCACCTGCTAGAGGTCGAATAAATCTACACCCGCGCCTGTTTTGATCGTAGAGGCGGAGATGTCAACGAACCTAACTTATGGATCAAAGCACTCTCCCAAACACTATCATCCGATTCCTGAAAAAGAACTGAAATACAACATATAACCGACTACAGGACATTTATCCTTGGTGATTGTAAGACAACTTGGCAAATAAAGTAAGAAAATGTGTCATCATTTATAAAGATAACTAGGAAACTAGGATAGTTAATTTTTTTTATAAATTTGGAGAGCAAAAATATTTAATTTTGATAGTCGATATGAGAATTTATTATACCGACAAGTATACCTCAACTTACTAAATACCGAGGAAATGTACCTCACCATTCGGAATCTAAAAACGGTCTCCACACTAAATGATATATAAACTTTATGGTAAATGTTTCACCAAATAATCGTTACATTTTACAGCAGAAATTCAATATGATTTTTTCATACCATGCTATAGGTTCACTTCAATACACATTCTAGGGCAAATGTGTTCTTCATATGTTAAATATTTACAATATATATAGCTGTACAAACTGGCAAATCTAATATAATTCCCGATTTTAAAGATGTTTTGCTTGATGTCATAATGCATATGGAATCACTTACTTTCTTGATAATTTCTAAAACAGATTCAGTGTTATAATTTAAATTTCAGTCTCATTAACTTTAGCATCACAATATTTATATATAAGAATAAATATTATATGTCTTTTCAGTGTGATAACTATATCTTCCCAGTGTAAAAACAGGAATTTCTTCGTAAATTTGCTTTATATGCAAATTAAGGTAGGGAAGTTGATGATGCATATTGCTAAATATAGAGCAGGGTTTGGTGATAACGGGCTGAGGTGATTGAGCTGAAGAGGTTGATGTTGGGCGGCTATGACTCGTAATTAGTATTAATAGCAACTGTAAAAAGTGCTATTTGTTGCTTTTTCAATTGTTTTTTTAGGCTTGTTATATCTGTAGGATGATCTGTTTAAGAGGTTTCAACTGAACAAAGTCTGCATCCCGGACTAGTCCGGGTGTAGCTGATCAATGGAAAACATTATGTCCAGCACGTCTGCATCTCACCAAAAGATGGCATATAGCTGGAACATTGTTCAACATTGAACCTGTTAAAAAATACCTTATTTTTTTCTCTGAAAACCTCGGCTAATTAGAACCAAACTTTTTAAGATAGCCCCATTCAAGATTGCTTTCGCATAGAATTTGAACCTCACTAAAACACAAGTCAAGTCGAGACCTCTTAAACGGTTTAGTCAACTGCAGCCAAAAATTGGTTACAGTGTTAAGTATCTCCAGGAACCACAACCACCAACCAACTCAATTTGGTTAGGATTACTTTCTAACAACATTTTTTTTTTTTCATATCATAATTTCTGGTGTAATTTAATGCCAATTCTAAGGACTTTATACATTTTCTCTTGTTAAAGTATCGAATGTTCTTCTACTAGGACAAAACAGTCCTTGCATGAAGTTGTATTTTATACGAAAATAATTGCAAATTTATCGTAAAATTTCATTGTCATGTGACAAGACTTACGGACCCAGGGGTGGTAATCTGTTTGTCCCCTTGCCTTTTTCTATATATAAAGCGGTAATGATATTTAAGAAATAATTGGTTTGTTGGAGAATTACATATGGGGGTCCATTATTTTCGTTAATATTTTACCCGGAGGGTAGCGCAGCGGAGCGAGGGGTAAAATTAACGAAAATAATGGACACCCATATGTAAATCGACTACAAACCACTGGCGCCCATGAATTATTTCGATTCTAATATGACATTTTATGATCTGGATGGACCTATGGTGTTCACGGTAATAATGGCAGCCATTACATAAGATTTTCTTACGTTTTTGTGCACAAAACATATTATGACGTCGTCTGTTTCAGCGTAAAGACTGTTGTGACGTCGCTCATAATGTTATTGGAGATTTTCATATGGCTAGTCGTCATGGTTTTCATTGTTCTCATATTAGTATCGAAGTTATTTTTCAGATTTTTAAACATATATAATTGGCCGTTCTTGTATTTATTTTTATTGCTGCTGTATTCTTTACATTTAAAGTGCATATGTGCTTTTTCATAAATTGTAGATTAAATCAGGACTGTATCTATAGTTTTCGGCAAATATGAATAACAAAATACTGTTAATTTATATTCTGAATATGCGCATTTCGACAACTTATGTCACATCAGTGCAGATCAAACAAAAATATTTGGAAGTCCATTAACCAAAATACGTGTATTCTCTAAAATATTTTACGAAAGGATATAAAAAGTATACAAGTATACCAATATTCTCTAATCGCTGATAGAGTACAAATAACCAAAATGATCTAAATAGAAAAGCCAAAATTCAGGTAAGGACAGAGCTATGCATGACGGAGATACTCCTTAGTTTTAAACAAAATTTTGTAAAATTTAGATATTGCAATCTTCAATAAAGTTGGTTTTCGGATCAGCACCGAAGTACTGACTACTGGGTTGGTGAGTACCCTGGGGACTAACATTCAACCAGCAGAGGCATCGGCCCAGTGGTAAAAAAGAATGCAGTAAAAATTGCAGCCCAAATATAAACGATATTTACAAAAAATAAAATAAATAAATAAAAAAAAATAATGATAATGATAACAATAATATTTAATAATAACAATAAATGAAAAAATAAATAGATACAATCTTCATTTTTTGATTTAATAGTTCTTGAAAAAAAATTCAGAAATGAAAATAAATAAGCCGTTAACTTTCGACATATTACTTAATTTAACTGTCCCAAGCATTCTAAAATCATACACATATATATTGAGTACAAACTTTTGTAAGTTGTATTTCGTTCCAATCAAGATTTTTAAAAATGTATATCATATCGCGATCAATTATCATATGTTTTGTTTATATGCCTTCAGCCCAGTTGGGCATAAATGTGCATTTATGAATAAAGGTTCAATTATTGCACATTTATAATTTAAAGTTGTACTCTTCATAGAAATCTAGCATGTTTCAGTGATCTTTATACATCTGTCTGTCTAATGAAAAGCAAATAAAAGAATAATAATTTCATATGAAAGTCTTCCCAAACGTCCTATCATTCATCAACAGTATTCTTGCCAATAATTACAGGGAGCTTCATATTATTCTGCAAAAATAAACATGTTGTTCCAATTAGGTTGACAACATTATTTTGGGTACACATTAAACCATGTACTCTTATAAGATTTCTGTTTATTCTCTGTATAAAACTATTCAATACAACCAATTATGTTTTCAACGAGAATCTTTTTTATGCACAAATGTATTTCACTTTACTAGAGATATTTTAATGAAGTATAATTAACGTATACCAAAGTTGCACTTCATTTAAGTTTGAATTTACACTAAGTTTTATCAATAGTACACCGTTATGCTTTTTTACCACAACAACGTGGTCTATCAAAGTATTTGTTTATATAAAATGTTTCCGAGCAATTATACGATAAATATAGATTACACCACAAGATCCCGTTCATTACCATATTTTATCCACTAGAGATAGTTAAATTTTTAAATTTTAATTGCGAGGCTTGCCGAGAATTTTAAAATTTTAAATTAAACTATCGAGAGTGGATAAAATATGGTAATAATCGGGATAAAGTGGTGTAATCTTTTTCTCTAATGATCAATGATAAACACCGAGAACTGTATTCCGAATAGATTTGGCGGGAAATAGCACGGGGCTTTATTCAACATACGTTGAATAAAGAAAATTTATCCAACGGGTCAAAACCGGTTTAAACTTGGCATATCATTAGAGAAAGTAACTTACATAATTCAAAAGAAAATGAAAATTAATGAAAGAATTGAAAATGCAACGAAATATTACTATCATTACTATCATTACTATAAAATGACAGAATTCCTTCTGAATTATTGGTGCCAGTTTAAATGATACGTAATTCCCTTGTTTTTAAATTTGAAGGGTAGGTACAACGAGGTTTCAAAAAAAGGTTAAAAGCCTTCTGCAACTTTACAGAAAGTTTATATAACATTCTTGAAATTGGTTTTTGGCCTCCAAGATTTCAAAATGGTGACGCTCTATATGGAAAAGGAAAAAAACGGCGGCAAAATTGAAAGTGCTCACGAATGAAAGTTCACAGAAATATAGCCTAACATGTATAGAACTGGTTTCTTGTCCTGAATTATTTGTGATAAGCAATGAAGGGATATGGAGTAAATGTACATGAGACAAAGTGTCTACCAATACATGATTAAACTAAGCAATGGAACAACGCTAAGCCTTTTAATGTTGTTCTTCATCTTAAAGTCACCATGAGGCCATGTCACCATGTTGTCATCTGGGAAACAGATTTCCAATAGAAGTCTACAAGATCTTGATGTCGACCATAAAACTTCTGTGGTTATAACTTCAAGTTATGAATAATATACCCTTATTTAAGTAGCTTATTTGTAAGCAACCGAGCTCTATCAAGGTAGTCACTGTATCGACCAGAAACCCTTGAGTAGCGAATGAGTTGGACAATGTAAACTCCATATGCCGGTGCTTTTGAAATGTTGTTAGAAAGAAAACGGAGGTTGACATTTGGAAAGGTGAAATTATCGCGAATGTCATAGTCTAGTTTGTAGTGTATCTCTACAGTCAATTTCAAGATGAAGGTCAAGGAACAAGGCAATCTACATTTACCTAATTATATCAGTATTGTTTGTTTTTTGTTACATTTTAGTGTTGTGTAATTGAAATATTTCAGATTAACATTATTCTAGTGTAAAAATTTAAGTTTGACTTATGCTAAAATGTCCATTGTCGTCGTTATGGTATTTGAAGGAACAGGAAAAAAGCAAACACAAGGCTAAACGTATAGGCAAACACAAGGCTAAGCAACTGGGCACAATAAAGTTGCAACGTCATTCCCAGTATCGAGGAATGCCGTTTTTGATGTTTACGTAAGCGGAAACGGCATTAATGGTCTATTTACTTATAAAATTATCAAATATTTTCAGACGGATGGTTGAAGCATTTATTTTTCTGTATCTCTGAAGAATTCTTATTCCCCTATACTTTCCCATTGTTTTGCTTTACACTAGTAATATGTGTTAAGTAATTTTCGATGAAAGTCGATGCGAAAATAGGGTGTTGAAATATTCGTTATACTGTTTAATAAGTTAACAGTACGACGGTAATTGATTTGTCAGTTATTATGCTCAAGTGTTAAATGCTTACTCCATGGACTTAAAAAATCTTAATTTAAAACCAAATTATAACTTTCAAGTATGAATTAATTGTACTGTTTCGTACGTTATACTCAATTACATATTAAGTAAAAAAACCATGACAAAGATAACTGCAACGGTGTTACTTATTAACAAACATTATCTTTTCATCCCCTTTATTTCGATTTATATTTTTCTGACGGTGGCTTTTAATAAAGTTGGATTAATAGTACAACACATTACCTTAGCATTACTGTTTATCTGGGTCACGAACATTTGTACCTAGTCATTAAAGGGAGAAATGTACTATAACAAACCGAATTAATTTTTTCAAGACTTTATTTCTGGTATTCTCAACTTTAAAGATTATAATATATTATAGGATTAAACGCCGTTTTAAAGGAATTTATTGGAGTATACGGGACCAATTCACCCACAAACAAATAAAAGTCCGAAGGACTTTTATGATATGTGTGTGAGTGACTTGGTCCCGTTTATACTCCAATAAATTCCTTTCAAACGGTGTTTAATCCTTATAATTATTTTAATTTGATGATAAGTAATTAAATTCTTACTTTTATTATGCCAATCACACGTTTTTGTTCTTTGATTCACTCAGCGTATGAATTTATAAGGTGAACTTAAATGTAGTTCGGTCAACGTCGTTTATCGAAAAATGAACGACTTCCGAATTTGCTACCGGAAGTAAATTCAACCAATCATATAAGCGTATTCCCTGTTATGCAAATCATATAAGAATTATAACGTCTTAAACAATTACCGTGCACATTTTACTATATACTCTTGGTCATAATATCAAATATTCGAATTTTCTGAGTCAAAAATTGAAGTTTTGAAGCATTATGGTCAAAGATGTGTGGATGAAAGTATAAAATTTTGTTTTAAATATTGTTTTCCAACTGTGAAGTACGAAAGTCTCTGATTCTACAAATCTGTCAGACCACTCCTTCAACCCGTTCTGAAACCCAGTTTTTTGTGAAAATGGGACATTTTTAAATCAAATATCGTGAGTACAAATATTTCCCAGAAATGCAATTTTTGATTTCATCCTGTACAAGAATGATTTAAATGATATTTTTTACCCCCTTATTTTTTTTAATAAAAGAGTCAAATTTAAAAAAAAAATCTGGAAAAGGGTATGATACAGGGATAGCCATACGATAAAGGGTATGCGATAAAGGGTATGATGTCATATTGTGAACACGGAAGAATCGCCATGCGCTTTATCATATATTCAAAACATCTGTATTTATTACTCAACATATGATGAAGTTAGGTAATGGTAATACGTGATAGTACATAAACTCTTATACAGTTGGGTGCAGTCATAACCTCTCACAAAGTTAAGCTAGAACTGTTCTAATGACTGCTCTAAGTTAACTTAGAACTTTCTAGAACGGTTCTAAAGCTGCTCTAGAAAAGTGTTCTAAAAGCAGTCATTGTCAAGAACTGTTCTAAAAGCAGTCATAGAGTAGAACTGTTCTAAAAGCAGTCATGGAGTAGAACAGTTCTAAAGCGGTCATAACCTGTTCTAAAAGCAGTGATGGTCTCCCGTATGACTGCTTTTAGAACTGTTCTAAGTTAACTTAGAAAATGACCGTTTTTATGACCGTTTCTACAACTTTTCTACGTCTGCTCTAAGTTAACTTCAAGTTAACTTAAATTTGTTTCCTTGCATCCAGACAATATACTTAGAAGGCAAAATTTATTTTCTACACATAGATAGTTTAAATAAAGCAGAAAAAGTAGATAACCCCCTCAAGAAAAAAAAAAAAATACACACACACACAAAAGACAAAAACAAAAAAAAAACACAAAAAAGAAACCAAAAGCAAACAAAAAAACTAAAGAAACTGGTGGCCATGGAATTTAAAAAAAATTAAATTTAAAAAAACAGCTACGAACTAAGTGAAAAGATAAAAAAAAACATTTCAGAAATAGTTTCTTACAACCATTGCTTATAAACGTATTGAGGGAAAGACACTTTTATTTCAATCCAGGTACTAGTAATTAATCGATATAATAGAAAACTCGTCATACATGTCATATCATACAAATTCTGCAAAGAAAAGAATGGGGCATCATGCTGTTTTTTTTAATCAAAGACCGAAACTTTTATCTTTTTGTGTACTTGAATTTATAAAGAAAGGTATGGAGAAAAATATTGAAAAAATTAATAATAGATTAATAGGAATGGTCCTTTTATCTATTCATTTTTTTCTTGTAAAAACATCTTTGATAATCTTAACTAAGAATTTAAATGAACAAAATGTATAGTTGTCGAACACTTTCTCACGTTTTTTGCGTTTTTACGTTTCATCTTGTCGTGTTTGCGTGTTTTCGTGTCCCTAATTAGAGTGGACAAAATATGAAACTTTACATCTGCCAGCCTACGAGAATAATAATAATAATAGAAGGATGTAAAGCAGTGGATATATGAATGTAGCGTTGTTCAACATATATCATGGGAATTCCGCTCAAACGGGACAAGGGGCCGTCTTGAACTTTCTAAGAGGCAGGAGTGTTTGCTCTTTCTTAAAGGCCTCATGGAGACTTCAAAATGAAGAACAACAATCAAAGCGTTGTTCCATTTGCTTAATCATACCATGTAGGGATTTGTCCCATGAACATTTACTCTATATCCTTTTATATGTTCCTATATTTCCGAATTCTTGAATTAAAAGTTTGTTTACAATGACAGGTGTTTAATTATTATTATGACCATTGTCGATTTAAAAGTCAAATAAAATTTCTGTTGATATTGAAAAAAGAGGTAGAAACACGAATTTCGAAGTAATATTTTAATGATATTACAAATGTAGTCAATATTTGCAGTTTAAATTTTCAATATCATTTTTCGTATTCATTTTGTTTGTTGAAAATAAATTACTACAAGTCCATACGAAAACTTGCTACCAATTATAAATCACCCCGGTCGTGTCTGTAAACATAACTGACATTGTATTGCGGATTTTAACATTTCTCTCAAACGCCTCTGTATCAAGATCTTAACAGATTCAAAGTGGTAGTTAAGTTTAAGAAAGGGTTGATACCGGTTATCACTCTTTTTAGTTTGATATAAATCCAAGACAGCAGAAAATTTCTGTACGAACACTCCTTCTTTGTTCATACTATAAAACGCTACAAAACTTAATTATTCTTCTTTCTTTGGAGCGATCATGTATTTATACGATTAACAGCAAGATTTTGTCTATTTCAGTGTTTTATTTTATCATATTTCAGTTTGAACGTAATGTCTTGCTGTTTTGTTTTTGTTTTTTTTAATTAATTCCTTTTCTATAATTTTGTGTATGCCATTCAAATTACATATTGTTAATGTTATTTCTGTATTTGGGAGAGGACGATCTAAGTTGTGATAACTTGTGTCCAATCCCTTTTGTAAAATTATTTACAAATAAATATAGATTACACCACAAGATCCCGTTCATTACCATATTTTATCCACTAGAGATAGTTAAATTTTAAAATTTTAATTGCGAGGCTTGCCGAGCATTTTTAAATTTTAAAATTTAACTATCGAGAGTAGATAAAACATGGTAATAAACGGGATAAAGTGGTGTAATCCTTTTCTCTAATGATCAATGATAAACACCGAGAATTGTATTCCGAATAGATTTGGCGGGAAATAGCACGGGGCTTTATTCAACATACGTTGAATAAAGAAAATTTATCTAATGGGTCGAAACCGGTTTAAACTTGACATATCATTAGAGAAATACGTTTAAACCAAACTAAACGCTACAATCAACTAACCGCCATCTTGATGCTACTCCCTCAGAGGAATATAAGAACACTATAGTGAATTATCGCCATATCTCTGTCAATCTTTTGTACTGGTGTATAAAAGCAACCTTTATATGATGCAATCTGGATAATACCACATGAACCATTGGCGGATCAAAGGGTGTTTTCGACAGAAGAAGTGGCCTTTTTTGAATCTGGAAGGCTTCTTTTTCGGCACTCGTCCCAAAAAAAAAGCCTACGGTGGCGCCTCGGCCTTCACCTGGGTACTCGTGCGGAAAAACAAGCCTTCCAGATTCAATAAAGGCCACTTCTTTTGTTTGAAATATACTGTATCTATTACTTAAACTGATTATAAAGTTATCTGTCAAAGTTCATCATTTGGTTGACTTTGAAATTAAATTCAGTGAGATAATTGCACTAGTGATCAAGTATATTAGAATTTAAATTTTAAAATTTAAATAAATATATATATGCATTTTTTTTATTTCTGTAAACATTTTAGGTAAAATAAATGTGAACAATTACTTCAACTAAAATAAAGAGAAGAAAAAATATTAATTATCAAATATTAAAGTCAAAGTATCATTATCTTAATCAATTACATGACAAGTTTATTAATTGTCAAGATTGTCAATTTGTCTGTGAATACAAAATGTATCTATGATTAATTTTATAACTGTTAGACAAAATAAAAGTAGATAATAGGGACAACAATAATGATGAAAAAGCAAGTCATAGACGACAAGATGCACTAGATAAACCAGTCGAACTTGGTTTCGACAATAGTAAAAGTCAGCACTTCAGGGTTTGGATCCAAGAAAACGAGTTGAACCCACCGCAATTTTTGCGCATGTCACAAGTCCGGAATATGTTAGTCATTGGCTTGTCCTTGTCTTCTTATAAAATTTTAGTTTCTTGATATTTGGGTTATTGGATGTGGTTTGTTTCCATTGATTTATTCACCTTTTTTACCTTTTTGGGGCAATTTAGGGCTTGCTATATGGTGTGAGGTTCCTCACTGTGTTGAAGACCGTATGGTGACCCCTAGATTCTTTGTTTTTGGTCGTTTCAACCTGGATATGGGATGTTGTCTCCTCGACATTTACCCCATATCCTTTCTTTTTTATACTTGCATTAAACCTGTTTTGTTTTACCCCCTCCTCCGACTTAACCTCGCGTTTTTTATATTTTAATTAAGATACAAATAAAATCCAATATAGGTAGACTACGACTACAAGCGCGCTTTCCTAAAAAAGAAAGAGTTTGACGAACGTCTTGTAGATTGGTCAACAAGTTATGTTACAAATCTGCGGGCTGGCTCAGCGAGCTAGTACACCACTGTCACACTACAAAAGAAAAATGAAACTCAAAACTTGACGATTTGGAAAAGAACCAACATGTATACCAGTAGACATTATTAGTGCCAATGATTATTTTTTCCTTCAAGGACATTCAGATTTATGCATATTTTTGCATATTTTTATATATTTATTATATATATATATATATTTATTTCATATATTTATTTTATATATTTATGCATAATTTTGCATATATCAAGCTTTGTTCATTTTTTTTTCT
>MJUU01025507.1:18847-35450 GCA_002080025.1 Modiolus philippinarum
CACCCACCCACCACGGAGCGCCAACGAGGGCGATGCTTTGGTTCCAGGGGTCTCCACCGGAAAGCATCAAGTGTTCCAAGGATGGTATACTCAAGCGGAGCGTAACCATCAGGCACTGATGGAAAGCGTACCACTTGATTGACCCATAAGCCACCGCTTTCTCGAAAATATCCTCCACTGAACTCAAATATTTTAACTTGAGATTGAGAATCAGACAATCAAAGGTCACTGGTTGTGAAAGTTATGTTTGGAGAAATATCTTCGAGGGCTTGGCATGACCAGCCGATTGATCGGACCGGGTCAATCCGACCTCCCGTTTAGATGATATCAGAGCCAAAGCAGGGTATAGACCCTGTATTCCCAGCCCAACGGATATTCATGGCCGCAGCGGGAGTCTGAATACAGGTTCGCACCCACCAGGACCACGTCAACCATCGACACGGGTCTCGACACACGGCAAACATGTCGCCTCTGTTAGGATGACTCATACTCCAAGCTCAGAGGATGCTGCGGGCCTATTCATCAGCCGGGACCGCGCACGGCGGAACTCTAATGTAAATAACTGTAGCATTCACTTTAATGTAAATAACTGGAACCCTACCCCTAATGTAAATAACTGTAACCCTAACCCTTATGTAAATAACTGTTACCCTAACCCTAATGTAAATAAATGTAGCCCTACCCCTAATGTAAATAACTCTAACCCTAATGTAAATAACTCTAACACTAACCTTCATGTAAATAACTGTAACCTAACCCCTTATGTAAATAACTGTAGCAGTAACCCTAATGCATATAACTGTAACCCTAACCGTTATGTATATAACTGTAACCCTACCCCTTCTGTATATAGCTGTAACCCTAACCACAATGTATACAAATGTAACCCTACCCCTAATGTATACAACTGTAACCCTACCATTAATGTATATAACTGTAACCCTAGCCCGTATGTATATAGCTGTATTCTCACCCCAATGTATATAAATGTGCGCCTAACCCAACTATCGATTTATCTAACCCTACGCCCTATTAATATAAATGTAAAGCTAACCTTTATCTATTTAAGAGTAACCCTACCCCTAATTTATATTACTGTAACCCTGCCCTACTGTATATAACTGTAATCCTTCCCCTTATGTATATCACTGTAAAACTACCCCAAATGTAATTAACTGTAGCCCTAACCCTAATGTCAATAACTGTAGCCCTTACCCTAATGTAAATAACTGTAACCCTACCCCCAATGTAAATAACTGTAACACTACCCCTAATGTAAATAACTGTAACCCTAACCCTAATGTAAATAACGCTAATAGTACCCCTAATGTAAATAACTCTAACTCTACCAGTAATGTAAATTGATTGATTGATTGAATATTGTTTAACGTCTACTCAGCAATATTTCAGCTATATCAAGACGAGAACAAGTTTGTTGATAAATAATCACTTTGGGGTATGGAAATGGCCATGGGACGGGAAATTCTGACTGCCACTGGAAAAGTAGGGTGAAATCGTCAAGGGCGGGGAATTTAGCCTTGTAGCCGATCACCTACGGACCACCCTAAAAAGAGCTTGCNATATCTCACTTCAGTTTGTTAAGAGTGATAAATTTCCTGCCCCTACCCATTTTCCAGCGGTATGCGAAACTCATTGTCCCTTGCAATTATTTTTTCTTTCCTCATTTCAAACATAATGTCTTGAAATGATCAATTTGTTCTCGTCCTCATATAATTGCAATATTGATCACTAGATGTAAAATTTTCACCAAACAACCAATAAACACTCTTAAGAATGACATGTTTTTTTTTCAGCAATTAACCAAATCCACCTCAACACACTTGTGTGGGGTACAAAAAATGAAACGTCTGTGGCAAAACTACTCTTTCAAGGTAGAAATTACGCTTTTATTCGCACGGCGGCAGTAATGTAAATAACTGTAACCCTAACCCTAATGTAAATAACTGTAACCCTAGCCCTAATGTAAATAACTGTAACCCTAACCCTACGGTAAATAAGTGTAAGCCTACCCCTAATGCAAATAACTGTAACCCAACCCCTAATGGAAATAACTGTAACCCTAACCATAATGGAAATAACTGTAACCCTACCTCTAATGTAAATAACTGTATCCTTAAAACTAATGTAAATAATTCTAACCCTACCATTTATGTAAATAACTGCAACTCTAACTCTAATGTAAATAACTGTAGCATTCACCTTAATGTAAATAACTGTAACCCTACCCCTAATGTAAATAACTGTAACCCTAACCCTTATGTAAATAACTGTAACCCTAACCCTACTGTAAATAACTGTAACCCTACCCTAATGTATATAACTGTAACCCTACCCCTAATGTAAATAACTGTAACTACAACCCTAATGTTAATAACTGTAACCCTAACCTTCATGTAAATAACTGTAACCTTACCCCTAATGTAAATAACTGTAGCACTAACCCTAACCGTTATGTATATAACTGTTACCCTACCCCGAATGTAAATAACTGTAACCCTACCCCTAATGTAAATAACTGTTACCCTAACCCTTATGTAAATAACTGTAACCCTTACCCTAATGTAAATAACTGTAACCCTACCCCTAATATAAATAACTGTAACCCTAACCCTAATGTAAATACCAATAACCCTACCCCTAATGTGTATAACTGTATCCTTAACCCTAATGAAAATAACTCTAACCCAACCCCTTATGTAAATAACTGTAACCCTCCCCCAAATGTACATAATTGTAAACCTACCCATTTATTAACAACAAATCAAAGCATCATGAGAAATACCATACAATGTAAATATAAATGTAAGCGGACCCGGACGTGTTACTTAAATAGAGTATTGTTACATCCTTTCTTCTTTAAATAAAACAAGAGAATTTAACATAATATTTGTCTAGAAAAATTTATAAATGTAATAAGGAGTTAAAGTAATGACTCTTATCTTTTCTTTCAAAAGTTATTGTCCAATATTTGTATATATTTATGCTTTAAAAATTAATACTGTTCAAATTAATACTGACTTCTGTTCATTTAACTTTAATACTGTTAATAAAATGTATCTAACTTTGATAAACTTATATCGACTAGACATGCACACAATTGAGGATCTTACAAAATTCACTACTTTCAAAAATTCTCTAAATTTATTCAACAGAACCTTTTGGTTCTAGAAGACCAAGGGGATTATTATGCCCCACGGAAACACTAGCGTTATTGCACACAAAGTCGTCAAATTTTAAGGGTCGTTTCACTTGTCTTCCAGATCTTTTTTGAAAGCAATTGTTTTATTGTTAATTGGATTTTTCGTAACAATTTGTTAGGTTGTTCAGTTTCGTTCAAAAGTTCATCATCAAAGATTTTGATTCTGAATCGATATGTTCCTGTTCACATGTATTCTTGTTCTCATTTGTCTGGTGTAATTGTCTCCTATTTCTCCTGAATGTTTTTCTTGCTACGTCTATTTCATACGATCTTATGTTGACTTTTTGCTTAACTATTCCTTCCTCCCAGTTCTTTTGATATTTGTTTGACGTTCCATTCTCGCAATGTCTCCTTGTTTTAAAGATGGCAGTTCTTTCGTGCCTTGATTGTAAAAGAAAGTTTGTCTCAGTTTTGAATATTCGAATTCCCTTTGATTTTTGGTTTCAGTAAACTTTCCATTGTAGGTAAATGTGTTTTTGTTCTTCTGTTCATAAGGCGTTGTGCCGGACTAGATTCAAATCCTTAAGACGGTGTATTTCGAGAAAGTCTAGAATAGCTAAATCTGGATCTGATTTTGCATGTTTTCCTTTTCTCATAAGTGACAGCATGTTCAAATTTGCCATTGCTCTGCGGGTGTAGTTGTGATGATGTTTCATGACAAAAATCCCATTCCTTTGCAAAGTTCCTGAAATCTGAGCAATTAAACTGGGGTCCATTGTCGGATTGATTGATTGAATATTGTTTAACGTCTACTCAGCAATATTTCAGCTATATCAAGACGAGAACAAGTTTGCTAATAAATAATCACTNCATGGCACGGGAAATTCCGACTGCCACTGGAAAAGTAGGGTGAAATCGAAAAGGGCGGAGAATTAAGCCTTGTAGCAGATCACCTACGGACAACTAAAAAAAGCTTGCTACAAGGATTCTTTAACGTGCAGGAAGCGTGGCATTTCTTCCAACACGTGGACCTGAGTTTACATCCCATCCAAAAGATGGGTTGTGTATTTATTAATCCCGCACAACCACAGAATGGGTCCTATTTCTATATCCCGGGACCCTCGGGGTCACCCCCGTTTAGGAGGGGTCACACCCTGCAAGCCGGAGATACTAGGTCCTATTTCTGTGTGTAGGGGTTCCCTCGGGGTCCTCTGTTAGGAAGACTCATACTCCAAGCTCATAGGATGCTGCGGGCCTATTCATTAGCCGGGAACGCGCACGGCGGTCCATTGTCGGATATGCAGATATCAGTCTTGCATACCTAGCAAACTGTGCTCTTAATTTGTGAATCACTGTTGAAGCAAGGGTGTTTTCTAAGGAGTTAATTTCCCGAAAATGTAAAAAATAATCGACGGTTATCAGATAATTACGGTTTTCAAAAGTCATTATATTAACACCAACTTTTGCTTATGGTCTCATTGGGACTTTGTGTGAAATAAGAGGCTCTTTTCTTTGTTTCCTTTTTATATGCATAACATGTGTCGCATTTCTGAATGAAATCTTTAACTTCTGAATTCATTCCTGGCCAGTACAGGCTTTCACTTGCTCTACTCAAGCAACCTTCTATTCCTATGTGAGATGAATGTATTCTACGGATCATATTCGATCTTAATGTTTTTGGTATTAAGACTCTTTCACCTGAAAAATCAAACTGACCTAATCAGAAAAACTTAACATGCTCACTACACTGTGATATTGGGGTCACTGACAAAAGCCATATAGCAGACTTTCATGCACTACCCAATACCAACTCACATACGAAATATCCACTAATAAATAATGTGAAACCAAACATGCTAACTAGACCGTGGAATTGAGGTTGCAGACACAAGTCATATAGCACACTGTCATGTACTACCCAAGACCAACCCACATGTCGAAGATAACTGAACTACCACTAATAGATACTGAGAAACTTAAGATGTTCACTAGACCATGAAATTGAGGTAATATACATAAGACATATGGAGGACTGTCATGTACTACCTTAGACCAACCCGAATACCAAATATCACTGATGTACCATTAAAAGATAATTAGAAACTTAACGTTTTCACTACACCATGAAATTGAGGTCACGTACATAAGTCATATGGCACACTCATGTAATACCCAAAACTAACCCATATACCAAATATCACTGACCTACCACTAATAGATATTTAGAAACTCGACATGCTCACTAGACCGTGAAATTGAGGTCACAGACAAAAACCATATCGCAGTACTACATGATATGAACCCACATATCAAATATAATTGACCTACCATTAATAGGTGCTGCGAAACTGACCAAATCAGAAAACCTCATCATACTCACTTGACCATGACCATGAGGTCAAGCACGAAAATCTTATAACAGATTGTCATTCACTACCCGAGAGCAAACACATACCAAATATAATTGATCTACCATGAATAGTAACCAAGAAACTGACCTAATCAGAAAAACTTAACATGCTGACTAGACCATGAAACTGAGGTCACTAAAAAAATTTATATAGGAGACTATTATATAGTACCCAAGATCAACCCACATACCAAATATCATTGACGTACCACTTATAGTTACAGAGAAAATAACCTTATCAGCAAAACTTAACATGCTCACTAGACCATGAAATTGAGGTCACAGACAAAACCATATAGCAGACGGCCATGTACTACCAAAGATCAACCCATGTACCAGATATCATTGACCTTCCATTAAGTTACTGAGAAACTGACCTAACCACAAAAACTTAACATGCTCACTAGACCGTAAAATTGAGGCCAAGGGCAAAAGCAATATGACAGTCTGTCATGTACTACCCAAGACCAACCTACATACCAAATATCACTGACCGACAACTAATCGTTACTGAGAAATTGAAATAATCAGATAGACTTCACATGCTCACTGGACCGTGAAATTGAGGTCACAGACAAAGGCCATATAGCAGATTGTCATGTACTACCCGAGACCAACATATATACCAAATATCATTGACCTACCGCTTATAGTTACCAAGAAACTGACCTAATCACAAAAACTTAACATGAAAGTTTACTACGCCGCCATACTTTGTACGCCTATGTCTCGCTTTCCGCGCCTTTTGTTGAGGGTGAGACAAAAATAGTTCAAATAAAAGAAACAATTGATTTTACACAGCAGTAACTTTATGTCACTCTTTCTTGCTCTTGTTCATGTTTGATATTTTTTTAAATATGAAAGGTCCTGTCCTTGAACAAAAGGCACCATTACAACTCCTGCTTTTCTTTAGCACAGAACTCCATTCTGCTTTCCCTGGTACAGTCTTGTTCTTCAAGAGCTTCCCAAAGTAAATCTTCAGCTCCTTCATTTCTTCTTCTGTGCATTTTTGTCTCTTCGAAGCAGAAGATGATTTTTTTAGAGTTTATTCTTAGATCTGTGTCATCCTCAAAGTCAAAGTCATTAGCCTTTCCACAATCACTAGTATATTCTTGATCAGCTTCACTACATGCAAAATCACCAATTATATCTGAAAATATAATAGATCTAATTGAACAAAACTCATACATATATATATATATATATAGAAGAATATTTTTTGTCCATAAGAATGGGCCCATCAGGGGCAATTAAAAGTAAAGTAAAATACATATGAAGATGACAATACACTGTTGAGAATATATTAAAGTCAAAGCTAAGAAACACGTAATATGTTGTGGCCATTTATCGTATCAATTGGTAACACCAGAACAATGCATTTAAAAAAGGAAATGACTGTCAGCGAAATTTACAACAAAATCAGTCTCTGCAAATTTTCAAGGAAATTATCCATTTTAATTATCACATCATTTTCAGTATTAGCATCATTAACATGTCTTCATCTTTTAACATAATTATTCCAAATGCAACGCAGTGCAGGGGTATGGTTATTCCTGGCGACTGTCCAACCGTCCGTGCGTCCGCCTGCATTCTAAGCAAATTTATTTCTCTTTGCATGTGTGTAATTTTAAAACTATTGAAGTTACAATATGTGAAAGTAATGTCAATTAACACCGATTTTTGCTATAAGTACTCATAGTATATTATTTGATATTTAGAAAAATTGCAACTGGAGATTTTTGGAATAATTAGCGACATGAGTTTGAAATTTGTTCCAAGCAACGGTTTGTAGTTAAAATACAGTACATATTTTTTCGTATATATTTTTTCGTACATATTTTTTTAGTGTGTTGTACCATGGACTCTGTGCATGTTTATGTAACAAATAGAAGTGACATTGGAAATTAAGTGAAACATGTCATTGAAAGACTCATATTTAATAATTAAACTTCACCGCGACGGAATTTATTGAATATGAATTTTGAACATTTCATATAGTGAGTTGGGGGTACTTTTATGTTTTCAAAATTATTCATAGAACTATTATACTTTACCTCGAAAGCTGGAAGAGTATTCTTTATATTGATTCTATCCCATGTTCCTTGTCCAGTAAGCTTGGCAGGTATCGAAGAGACATACAATCTTTATACTAATTTCATCATATGGCTAATAACCTGAGGGGATGCTAAAAACAGAAATTTTATTTATCTCCAATCCATTCTATAGCACGGCAATGAAATCACATCTCACTTAGTAAGCTGGGGAGGCTTCAAATACACAGATATCATATATTTTCCTGTCCCAAGATAATAGTATTTAACTTAACATGGAATGTGGTTATAAAAGGAATTTCTCATGTTGAATGCGCCGATGGGAAATGTTATTATAAACTCTTTTATTTTTTAAATGCTTTGATATAAACTCTGCTATGTTTTAAATATATTGATATAAAGATCAAAATCTTATTTCACAAAATGCCGAGAAACAGAGCATTAAAAGGCATGCCTATGCATCCTCGTGATACTGGCTGTTTCGTGCCTTAAATAGAAGAATTTGTTAGACTTCTGAAACCTTCTAATAAATAACAAAATACCGACGTTACTGTGAATTTTGTTTCTGCATATGCGCATTTCGACAACTTATGTCTCTTCAATGCAGATGAAATCAAAACAATTGGAAGTCCATAAACCGAAATACGTGTGAAACTGATAGAGAACAAATAACCAATAAGATCTAAATAGAAAAGCCAAAATCAGCTAAGGACAGAGCTGTGCAAGAGGGAGATACTCCTTAGTTTTAAACAAAATTTTCTAAAATTTAGATATTGTATGTTTCCAAATAAAATCAGTATATAAGTGACGAAAACTAGTACTTACTTTCAAGTTATCTCCGCTTTTTACATATTCGTACAAATGCAGATGATTTGTATGATTCAAGCAAGAAGAATTTGTTGTACTTCTGAAACCTTCTAATAAAGTGACGGAAATTAATACTTACTTTCAAGTTATCTCCGCTTTTTACATATTCGTACAAATGCAGATGATTTGTATGATTCAAGCAAAGACGGGATTCAGAAGAAAATTCAAACAATTAGCTTACAAAAGCCGAATTCGTGAATCAACTAAGCCAAGAGGTTATTATGTTGCGGAACCAAAACTTTCCAGGCAATTAGTTACTCAAAACCAAACTATAAAATTGGAATCATGTATTAGTGACGATCTACCTTACGGTGACATTTTACCCATCCCTAACGCTCGGGGCAAAATAAACGCCATAAAGTGCCAACCCGTGGTAAAAACAATATAAATATATGGGTATCGTTAATCGTTTCTTAAACAAATAAAGGGATACCGAGTAAATAAACATCGGGCAAAATCCCTATAAATATATGGTAAGATTAAGCAAAATAATCTTTTCCAGCAAATATATATTAATTAACAAAAATATGGTAAGCATAATCTTACAACTACATGCAGTATAATGTTAAGCTAAATGTTTTTTTCTGTTTGACGATGAACAAATAAATGAAACAGATTTTCTGAATTGTCCCCATAAGCTCGTACAATTTATTCTCGGAATTGGAATAAATACAGAAGGGCCAAATGTTTCCAACTACACATATCGACAGGTTTTCCACAGTAAGTTCTGTATCTACTTTATAAAAGAAACAGCCACTTCACGTTTGAAACAAATGAAATTTATTATGAGATTCAATGCCTCTGTAAGCTTTTGTATTAACTTTATTTTTCCATGTGTTTGGATCTTCTTGATTTAAAGATGATGAGAGTTCATATTGGCGTTGTCTCTTGGTTTGGAAATTGGATCTTTTTTTTGTAGCCATTATAAATGATTAAGGTCATCGAAATCAAAATATAACTCACGTGATTTATCAGGTTAATAAGTACATAAAACCTGTTCACAAGAAAAATCCAGGGTAAGAATTGTCATATCATGTTAAAGTTTTGTAACACAAATCCTTTATCAAACTACTGCGGTCGAATTTCATGAGAAGTGGTGAGACCTTTTCAACAGCACCAAAAAAGAAAACAAGTAACGAAACAAAAATAAACAATGATCAATGACAAAAAAAAATGTAATCGTGAAAATATCAAAACATGTCAATCCAAGAATACATAAAGCAATACCTCGAAAATATCAAAATCAAAAACTCGCGCTATGAAAATATCTAAAATTAACAAAAATAAGGATGTATGCAGATAATATTAACAAAATGAAATATAAAATGAAAATAATCAATACGCAATTCATCAATAAAACTTGCACAAATATAAAAAAGAAGTACAATAGGTCCAAAAATTTAAAAAAAAAATGTACAAGTGTAATAAAACATTAAATCTAAAGAACGGAACTCCAATCTACCGTTAAACATTAAATTGAAAATTAAATCAATTGAAAATAAAACAAATTGTGAAAACGTCTCTATTTTCACTTCTCAAATAAGAGAAAATAAAAAAATAGTAAATTAAGAATAATACTAAATTTTTACCTCTTCAGTGGTCATACTGACTCGTATCCTGGAGAGTTATTCCAGTAAATATAAAACACGAAAATACAAATATTAATACAAGTCACGACACTGAAAATAAAATCCACTGAATATAAAATTAACAACACATTATTACAATAACTCTGAAATCCTATTGCAAAACCGACCGCTGTCTCACTGACGAGCCACTAACCAAAGGAGTTTTATTTATCCGAAAACTTCTTAAAATTGAATAGAAATAAACTTAAAAGATTGACACACAGAAAAGGTTACTGGACAGACTTTTTCTTATAAAAGAGGAACCTCAAAGTCAAATTGTTCCTATTTTGATTGATTGATTGATTGGTGTTTTACGCCAACTTCAGCAATATTTCAGCTATATTGTGGCGTGAACTGTTAAGTAAGTGGAACAATTAAAATAAATATAAAAATATCAATATAAAACCATTAAAGCTTTATACAAGTAAAACAAGAGTATAGAGTATAAAAATATAAAACATATTTTAGGAGAAATGACAGTTTAACTGTTGCAATATTCCAACTATAAGTAAAATCCATTTAAATCTTACTAAATAAATCGATTGCTTTTAAAAATTCAACTATTTTGTCGCCAGCGACATTTGTAAATAGGTCTTTAAGACAATCAGCCGAATAAAAACCACGCCTGATATCGGCAACATCTACACATTCAATTAAAACATGTTGAATTGTATAAGGACAATTACATGGAATACATCCAGGTCGATCATTACTGTTGAGGATAAAACTATGTGTTGTTCTAGTATATCAAATACGACATCTGGTCAACACTACCTGTTCCCTACGGTTTTTACCACAGGAACCGACTTGTTTACAGACATCTGACTGCATTCCATGCAGTTTATTATTTATTTGCAGATCCCATTTGGCCTGCCATGACTTAAAATGTATTTAACGATAAAAGGCTTCATGCAGTGTACGGTACTGGACAATCCGCCATCTCATCATCTAGTGCATCCTTGGCTTCCTGGTCAGCAACTGTGTTTCCATAGATCCCCACATAACTAGGGATCCAAACATAAATGACTTCTTTGCCAAATGCTACAAGTGATTTGTAGAATTCGGCTATTTTCAAAACAATTGGGTGTTTTGTTTTTCGACTTTCAATTGCCAATAGGCAAGAAAGTGAATCGAAACAAATCATGAATTTATTTGATTGCGATAAAGCTACAAATTTAAGTGCTGAGTAATAGCGTTAGCTTCAGCAATAAATATGGAACTAGAAGATGGTAATCGGAGAGTTGCTGCACGATCTCAAAAAACGGCTGCAGAAGCCACTCTGTCTTCATCCTTAGAGCCATCTGTGTAAATTTGCAAGTATTCAGGATGTTCAGATTTAATTCTTGCAAAGTCCTGCTGGATAACCAGAGGGTTGGTATCAACCTTTTTGTGTTTACGAAGTTCAAAATTAAATGTTGGTTTTCGCTTCAGTCATGGAGGTTTTTTGGGAGTTTCTATAGGAGCTATTTCATCTAAATTTATATAAGCAGATTCAAGGTGTGGTTTGATACGAAGACCAAAAGGTTGTATAACGTTCGGTCGCTTTGTGAAGAGGTTTGAAAACACAGTTGTGAGCAGGATTGGAAGGATACGCTTTAAGCTTTGTTGCATACTGTAAACCAAGTTTAAGACGTCGGTCTTCCAAGGAAGGTTCATTAGCTGCAACATACAGACTCTCCACGGGAGAAGTTCTGAACGCACCCAATGAAAGACGCAAACCTTGGTGATGAATGATATCTAATAATTTAATATATGACTTACGAGCAGAACCGTAAATGAAACATCCATAATCTAACTTTGATCGAATCAACGATCGATATNAATTTAATAAAACAGTGCTATCTGCACCCCAGTCGGTACTCGACACAACTTTTAAAATATCTAATGCCTTTAGGCATTTATTCTTTAGCATTTTGATATGGAGAAGAAAGGAAAGTTTACTGTCAAAGATTCAGCCAAGGAATTTGACTTCTTTCGCTATAGTAATAGGGTTATTATACAATTTTAGCTCTGGATCTGCGTGCAGTTTCCGTTTACAACAGAAATGCATTCCGACTGTTTTAGAGCTTGAGAACTTAAAACCGTTCTCTTCGCCCCATTTTTCAATTCTGTTCACACAGAGTTGCAATTGACTTTCTATGTTATTCATGTGTTTACCACTATAACATATCATGAAGTCATCTACATATAGTGACCCATCTATGGTATTTTTCAAAACCTCAGCTAAACTATTGATTTTAACACTAAATAGTGATGCTTTATTGCGGAACACCCATCTCCTGTTCAAAAGGATCAGACAGCGTAGAGTTGACTCTGACATTAAATTCCCTGTCTTTAAGAAAGTTTTCAATAAAAATTCGCAAGCTTCCTGCCAACCCCATATCAAAAAGGTTTTTTAAAATACCATATTTCCATGTTGTGTCATATGTTTTTTCAATATCGAAAAAGACAGACACAACATGTTCTTTTCTTAAGAAGGCGTTTCTAATGAATGTTTCGAAACGTACAAGATGGTCTATAGTACCACGCCCTTGTCTAAATCCGTTTTGAATATTAGACAGTAGACCATTCACTTCAAGAAACCAAACAAGCCGATCATTTATCATGCGTTCCATGGTCTAGCAAACGCAACTAGTCATTGCCAGTTGACGGTAATTCGACGGTTCTGAATGATCTTTACCTGGCTTTGGAATAGGGACTATTGTTGCCTGTTTCCAGATGGATGGTAAGTTTCCTGTTTCCAAAATATTGTTCATAAGATTTAAGAGGATATCAAGAACTGAATCAGGTAGATGTTTAAGAAGTTGATAATGGATATCATCAGGGCCGCATGCAGTGTCATGCGCCTTACCCAACGATTTTCTCAATTCATCTACCAAAAAGGGTCTATTATAGTCTTCCGAATCCTGAGTTTTGAAGTTAAGTTTTGTTTTTTCTTTTTGTTGTTTAATTCGTTGAAATGTGGGGGCTAAATTTTTAGATGAAGAGTGTTTGGCAAACGTTCGTCCTATTTTATTAGATATTTCCTTTTCAGAGGTTAACAAATCTTGGCCGTTCTTAAGATGATGGACAGTAGCTTTCTTATTTTTGCCTTTAATTTTTTGAATTATATTCCAAACTTTATTCATAGGGGTATGACAATTTAGTTTTGAAACAAATATACGTCAAGAATTGCGCCTTCTTTGTTTCAACGTTCTGCGAGCCTTAGCTCTGAAGACACGAAAATTGCCAAGATTATCTGTCGTAGGATGTTTGTTTAACCGTCGTTCCGCCTTCTTACGATTTTTGAGGGCATCATCGCAATCATCATCGAACCATGGTTTGCTTGGGTGTTTTGGATTAGTCGAGGTCTTTGGAATGGTTCTATCAGCTATGGTTTTCGTTGAACAGTAGAATAGGATCATCAACATCTTTAAACAAATCTGAATGAATTTCTTCTTTACACAGTTTCTCATAAAGAGACCAATCAGCTTTGTCGAACTTGAATCTCTGTGGCTTTGTAGTAACAGAGGAAGAAAGATGTTCAAGAATAATTGGAAAGTGATCACTACTACACAAGTCGTCATGTACTTTCGAAGAGAAATCTAAGAGAATGGATGTAAATACGTGTTTGAACCATCATTGAAAATACATAAACCTTCCTGTGACATTAAGTCTTCAATTTTCTTACCTTTATCATTTAATGTAGAACTACCCCATAATGGGTTATGTCCATTGAAATCGCCCATTAGAATAAATGGGGAAGGTAATTGGTCTGTTAACGTCTTGAGTTGATTAAGACTAGGATTAATATTAGGTGGAATATAAATAGAACATAATGAGATAGTTTTATCTAAAGATATTCTAACAGCAACAGTCTGAAGATAAACTTTTAGGTCAACAGTGCTGCGGACAACATTACTGTTGACAAGGATAGTTGAGCCGCCAGCAGCTCGCTCATCCTCTGCCGCATAAGTGCTGTATAACGAATAGTTCTTTATATTAATATTATCGGTTTTCTTTAAATGCGTTTCCTAAAGACAAAATGCCACAGGAGAAAACGATTGAATAAGAAGAGTAATCTCAATTAAATTTATCTTCAGACCTCGACAATTCCATTGAATTATGGAGTCCATCTTCAACAGGGTGGTCTTATAGGTGACCAATCCCTTCGGGATCTATTTCCCTGATCACTTTCGTTGCAATGTATGGACCCTCCCGAATCGCTGGCTGATGAGGATCTACTGTTAGATCCCTTCTCACCGGACAAATCTGGTGTTGGAAGTGAAAAATCCACATCCATTTCATCCCGGTCGTCATCCGATTCGGGTAATGCTGGCAAGTCGCTGAAACGGTTGTGTACCATCATCGCGTTCGGCCTTTTTCATCCTGTTTGATGTTAATTGTGGATCTACTTTTTTCTTTAAATACTTTTTTTCTGTTTGCCTTTAGACTGGCTTAGTTCAGGTTCTGCAGTTTGAGTATTTTGTTTAGTATTTTTCTGCTGGTTTGATGTTTTTGTACAAGGAGGAGCATGAACCTCAGCTTGCACTTGATTGACAACTGGTATTTGACTTGATATGGAAGACTTTTGTGGAGGTTGAACAGATTTATTGGTAGGGTATGAATGAGTAAGTGGATAAGGTATGTTAGAAGTTCTTGGCCAAGTAAATAGTGTTTGTGTTGAAACTGTAGAACATTGTTTAACCATAGCTGCATATGACGGTTTATCATTCATAGAACCATAAGGGACAGAAAAAATCCTTCTTGCCTCCTGGTAACTGCAATGTTTTTCCGCTTTGATACGCTGAATTTCCTTTTGGTGTATATAAATAGGACAGTTTTTGGAGGATGCCATGTGTTCGCCACTACAATTAAAGCACTTTGCAGTGCTATCACAGTTTTGAACATCATGGCCTTCTTGTCCACATTTACAACAGCTTTGCTTTCATCTACAGGAATTGCTTCCATGACCAAACTTTTGGCATTTGAAGCAACGCACTGTTGATGGAATAAACTATCAACCTTGATTAAAAAAGGACCAATGTGGATTGATTTTGGAGCAGAAGGTTTGGAAAATTTTAACAGGTATGTTTTTAAATTTATAGTTTTATTATCAACCTTTTTGGTAAATCTTTTTACATCTATGACACCTTGCGGCTCAAGTTCTTTGCAAATTTCATTTACAGGTAGGTCAGAAAGGTCACCATCCCTGTCTCGAATGATTCCATGACTGTAATTTAAACTGGAATTCGGTGCAGATACTATTGGAATTTCGCCAACCTTGGTAAGTTTCAGTAGATTTTTATTAGATTGTTGCTGCCTGTCACATTCGATTAAAAATTGATCCGTTTCCTAATTTTGCTACATTTTTGACATCTCCGGCACAGCCTTTGATGGTTTTATCAAGAACAAACGGTGATATTTTGGTTAAAGGTTTTGAGTCTAACGTACTTTGAAGAACTATAAATCTAAACCAGTCAGAATTTCTTATTTTTGATGGACGTTCGTCTTCATCACTTGTGTCTAGATCTCTTTTACTATTCCCCACCCCCCAATTGTGTGCTCGTGTCTCCATGGCGTTATAGAATAATTCACTGCCTTGCTCCCCACCCGCCGCGGAGTGCCAACAAGGGCGATGCATATATACGGTGGATCTCCAACACTAAAAGACTGGAAATCAATTCAGGTCAACCCCAGTGCCATATGGCAGGTTGGCCAAACCCATTTCCAGTCCAGAAATGTAAACCGAAAGCATCAGAGATACAAGGACAGTATACTCGTACAGAGTATCCCTTCAGGGAGACAAGCATCGTGCCAGGGGTTACCCAGCGATACAACTCTCCGGAAATACATCTACACGATTGACCCATGAGCCACCGCCTTCTTTAGAACTTTAAAAGTTCAGTCTTTAGTACAACAATTGACAAATATTGACCAGCCGATTGATCGAACCGGGTCCATTCGACCGCCCGTCTAGATGAAGTAAGGGCCAAAGTAGTGTGTTTCAACTACGAGGATCCCGTCCTCCACCGACACGGGTCGTCAACCTACGGCAAACGTGTCGCCTCTGTTAGAAAGACTCATACTCCAAGCTCAGAGGATGCAGCTGGCCTATTCATAAGCCGGGACCGCGCACGGCGGTTCCTATTATGAACTAGATGTTAAATGTCCAAAATTATCCTTAACAAATCAGGACAATATTTTGCACTAAAACATAATAAAGGGCTACGCCGAGCGCAGCATGATACGACCGCAGCATGTCGTCCACTGAAATTTGAAAAAGTGTAATTTAAAGCGAGTATGGACAAACGAAAGAGCTTGACACAATAATTAGAAGGATGCAATAAGGAGATTGACCCAGTAATTAGCTGGACACAAACTAGGGAAAATAAAAATTAGCCCTAATGACTCCTTATGATTCCTCTTTGACCTTTTATAGCTCAGAAACGGTAAGAGCTACGCAAAATCTGTTGACATACTACTGAAGAGGAATCCAAAGAAAAAA
>MJUU01025511.1:0-21132 GCA_002080025.1 Modiolus philippinarum
ATCGCGCTGAACAAACCAGTATTACACAAAAAAATCTTTATTATTCATAATTACGTCAAACAATAGAGGTTACAGTTTGCAATGGCACCATTAATGTACGGGTTATAATACATGAAAACAACAATGAAAGCATTGTTCCATTTGCTTAATCTAACAACGTATTTATATTTTAACTCATGCCCATTATAATTACATTTCATGAATATTCATTTGAATTCCGTCAGTTTGATAGGTGAACATCTATCACGTGGCATATCAATGTGAAGTTGCAATTTCCATGAAACACATTTGACCACGTGTTCACGTGGCGGATGAATTTGTAAAAATAGAATCTCAATTTTCATGATGTACTTTCCTGTAAATAAAGTTGTTTTTATATTTCGGGTTTAAAATGTAATTATAAGAATTGAAAGCATTATTTTGAAGCTTCATAGGGACTATGAAAGGGTTGACTGGACGGCTACCGCGCTTCATTAAAAATGTGCTTCGGTCAACCCTTTCACATCCCAATGAAACTTCAAAATAATGCATTCAATTCTTAAACTAATTATTCATTCTGGGCAAATAAGTCATTAATTGTAAATTTTATTCATATAGGTAACAAATTTGTTTTAATACCTTTTTCCGAGTAACTTGTCAAGGAAGCTTCATAAAACTCAAACGTAGATGAATATACCAAATTATTATACCTTTCCAATATTTTTCTAAGTAACATTAATGGTCATAAAAATTGTTTTTCTTTGCGTCGTTAGAAAAAACTACTAATTTTTCAGTGAATATCACTGTGATGACTTTTCCTGGACTTTCAGTGACGACGTTCATTGGCCAATGGGCATGTCAGTTCACCATGACTACAGGAAAATTATTATAACAACATTTTTTCATTGGATTTTCAGTACAATAAAACATGTTCGATTCAGTATAAAACACTCATTTACAAGCTATTCGAACAATCGAAAGTCAGGTTCCCCTCGGATAATTAATCTTAGTATAAATACTTCATCGGGATATATGCCGTTAAACAAAAAAGCCTCAATGACGACATGCATAATGCGAAAACTTGCTTTTATCATGATAAAAATTTAATTATCAATAGTTCAGGTAAACTGAATCCCTCTTTGGTTAATATCTCCCGCTTCTTATCACCATCTTCGTCCAGTACGCCATAGTTGTAGAAGATTAAATTTCAATTTTCAAAACAAAATGCCTTCGCATGTATATCTAGGGTTCAACAGTAAGTTGCACTGTATAAATTTGGTAGATTTATGATTGGTGAAGGAAATTATAGATCAAACAGAACAGGTTTCTACTGGGAATTGCATTTCGGTTCAAAAATTGCTATTCGGCCAGAAAACTGTAAAAAAAAACAATTGAATGCTCAGTTTAATTTCTGTCAATACAATGCTTGTTAAGGTATGCCTACTATTGACAGGCAATATTTTGAGGTTACCCTAACTTCAAGACTTGTACCGATTAGCTATACATAATGACAAGATATACAGTATAAAGATGAAAAGTACATGTTTTCGCATAAACCATCATTATAACCTATTACCCATTTTTATAGTACTGAAAGTTGTTTTGCTACACGTTTTGCATTTGGTTAGAAAAAAAAACATTATTAAAGCTTGCTTTCCAACTTCCAGTGGAACTTTCCACCAGATTGGAAACTGGTAAAAGGTTAAGATCAGTAGGTATTACCGCTTTTGAATACTTTTTTTTCTTTATCGACCACGGATCAATTGAACCATAAAAGGCACGGAAGTCGATTTGAAAAGTCTATTTTATTATTCATTATTCTCTGTTAATTTTTAACTCCATTACCTAAGACGCATTTGACAATCAGCAGAACTTTTGCATTTAATTCTTTGTTTTATTCAAACATTGTACTTAAAGATCACCGAGACAAGAATCATCCTGCCTGATAAAAGAGCTTGTGTATACATGTTTGATTTCAAACCAAATAAATACTTTGTAACAATATCTGACATGTTCAATCAGGGGAATGGTATCAATGCTTTAGATTCATTACTTTCTTCACTGGGAACATACAATTACTTATCTGTTGTAATTTTCTTTGGAAAAATTGATCATTAGCTAATGCAAACCTCGTAAATTCTGTTCAAATAAAATTATTTTTTATCACCAAATTTAAAGTACTTAGTGCAGTGTCTTATCAGCCTTATGTTAAACAAAAGTAGAGTTAGATCAAATAAAATAATTACAAAAATGGTATAACTGACAGAGGTTACAGAACACATTATTTACGACTTCGACATATGTCAGCTTATTGAACTTCTGTTAAAGTATTAATTTATTCTTTTTCTAATAGAGATTAAAGTTAAAGCAAACGTTTGAAGTATATTTAGAGAGAAGGAGAGAGACAGAGCCCAGAAAGGGAACTCTATTGGACGAACGAAAAATCCAATTTCGCTGGGTCAGTGATCATATTTTAATTGTTGCTCACTGGATTTATCAATCAATCAATAATTCCATCTTATATCAACCCTATCTCCTTTTGAGTATCCAAGTCACTCCAGTGACGCGCTATTTAGTTTTAAATTTAAAGATGTATATCTCAAAAAGGTATAAGTTGTGTTCCAACACAAATTTATACAAATACAATACGACTAAAATGAACAATATTATTCAATGGAATTGCCGTGGTTCTAAGATAAATTTTATTGAAATTACTTTATTAATTCAAACTTTAATCCTGCGGCATTTTGTCTTTAGGAAATGCACCTAGAGAAAAGTGATACGTTAAATGTAAAGAACTACTCTCTCTACAGAGATTGAACGAGCTGCTGGCGGCTCAACCATTCTTGGCAGCAACAATTTTGATCTAAATACCGATCTTCAGGCTTTCTTTGGATAAAATGATCACATTGGTTAATAATGTACATTGTTGTGTAATAATGGGCGATTTCAATGCTCATAATCGTAAACGTTAGAGTGGTCGCACGACCGGTCGTAGGAAAAGTACCCGTTTCACAAAAAATCGTAGCTACGATTTTCGTAAGATTTTGGTCGTAAACTTACGAGTGCACTTGACCACTCGTAAGAGTAGTCGTATCTCCAAATCCCATGTTTAAAGCTGAAAAAAAAATCAATTACTGACTGTTTACCATCGTTAAAACATATCAGGCGACCGTTTCACAAAAAATCTTAAGCTTATCGTAAACGTAAGAGTGGTCGTACGACCAGTCGTAGGAAAAATACCCGTTTCACAAAAAATCGTAGCTACGATTTTCGTAAGATTTTGGTCGTAAACTTACGAGTACACTTGACCACTCGTAAGAGTAGTCGTATCTCCAAATCCCATGTTGAAAGCTGAAAAAAAAGCAATTTTTGACTGTTTACCATCGTTAAAACATTATCAGAACATTTTTAATTTGTCGATACATCAGAGTTGTTCATTGTCCTGAAACGTACTGTAACGTCAACGCTTATGACGTCAGAATTTCATGTTATGACGTTTACGTGGAAAACGTCAGACAAGCACCTGCTAAGCAATTAGAAACATTTGAATATCAAATTTTCAAACGAAATATTAATAGCCTTCGAGAAATCATGTAATAAACACAATGGTAACGAATTATTTGGTTAAAAGTATTGAAATGGCAAATATTAATTTGATATTTTTTGCCAATTTTGATCAATTTTGCTCTATTTATTTCTATTCAAAATATTTTTTTCAGTTTACTTATTTCTTTTCTCTTTGATCTTTTAGCTGCGGAACCGTAGCTCTAAACGTTTTTTTTTAATTTTTTTATGATTGGGCGGACTATTAAAAGTCAGTACAATGACCACAAGAGCTACGGTTCCGTCGCTATTGATATTTTTTGTTGGTCTGATCACAGTAGCTTTTTTTACCTTAGGGAAGGCATCTTTTTTTAATTTTCCGCACATTGTTCACCAACAAGAACACTCAAGGACAAATTTGAAAGTGCAGTCACAAATGTTAATCTTATTTAAAATATCAATGTCTTTCATTTTATATTTGTTAGATAAATATTGGGGGACATTGATCGTTTAATTCGGTGGCAATTAATACATCTTAAAGGTATGTCGGATTCCGCTGAAGGGCGCAGGGTGTTTCTGAAGAAAAAAAAATCTTGGATTGACGTTTCCGGAAAACTGACCAAATCTTTTCCGAAAACTTATTTTACAGGTAAACACTGTATGGTGGCAGATGGATAAAATAGTATGAAATAACAAAATACCGAAGTTACTGTACCAATAAATAAGCAAAGAGGTATGACCATTTTAGCTGTGAATTATGTTCCTATATGTTAGGCCAATTTTAAAATTATATCAAAAATCGTGCAAGATGGTCTGTGGTATGTGCATTTCCAAGAAATCAAATCAAGCGGCAAGCACTCCTTGCCGTTTCCTTGTTCAATATACATGTCTTGTAGTAAGTATAGTAAGTAGTCTACCTGTGTATGTATTTTTCGTATTTTTATTATAGTATAGGATTAAACACTCATTTTTAGGAAATTATCTATGTATAAACTCCGGCAGCTCACTCACAAACTTTTACATTTTGAGACGTGGTTGTCTTTTTGGACCCGTGGTAATGACTTTTTATGTTTTAATTTGGTTTTTATTTGTTTTCATATATTTAGGTTTTCTATATTCATCGCTTTACCAAAAAAAATCACCGAGGAACTGCTAGTATTCTCGATGTTTTCAAGTTTTTTTTAACCAAATTTCAAATACTTACAACTTAATCTCAAGGACTTCAAGCGCCTGCATGTATGAACCCTGTATTTGGGGACATGGATTATTTATTTTGTTTTAGGGATATGGAATATTCATGAAATACTGTTTGGTGATATTCGAGAATTAAAAAAAAAATAATATTTGTCTTTTTAGGGCATGCTGGCGAATATCAAAAACTTTTGGTAAAATTTGTGGATATAATTTTGGGATACGAGATATGACATTAGAAGTTAATGGTCTTAAGATATGGTTTATCGATACCCCATACATAGCTCATCTTTAAATGGACCGGTGCCCACCTAGATTATGACTTTATTAAGGCGTGACGTTTGTCAATAGTATGACGTCATATTTTTGACGTGCGTTCTAATGATTTTAAAGTACACCTTTATCATGTTATAGTATTGGACAGATATAAAATCATATAAGTGCAATATACACCTTTTTCTTTGTTTTCGTTTGATCTTAATTGTTTTCTATCATTTTTTATTTATTTTCCCTTTAATATGGCCCTTGAAATTTAACGGTAGTATACTGAAAGGACAAACTACACATATAAAACAAATCTATAAGGAAGATATTGAAAATAATATTTCCATCATTTACACTGAAGAGTCGTTTGTAAGTCGGTCAGAAACGTAAGTTTAAGACTGAACGTACGAGTCGTTTTGTGAAACAGTCGTACGAAAAATCTTAGACTAATCGTAAGAGTAGTCGTAAACGTAAATCTTTTGTGAAACGGTCGCCAGGAAACCCAACTTAAACTCCCGCTTCACTATCAAGGGAGGAGATTATTGAAAATCACACATTGTTTTAGCATCCTTAGGCACCAAAGCGGATGATGAAAACAATTAGCTCCACTACATCTGCTGGGTCCCTAAACTTCATAAGAGCCAATACAAAGAGAGATTCATTGCGGGGTATTCCAGATACACAACTAAGCCACTTTCGAAGCTCCTAACTACTTCATTGGCCGCAGTCAGAGATAGTCTGAAAAGTCACTGTGATAAGGTCTACTCCACGAGCGGTATCAATCACATGTGGATTCTAAAAAATTCTAGAGACCTCCTTGAACAGCTATCCTCTAGAAGTCTCGGCCATTGCCATAGCATTCAAACTTTTGATTTTTCTACTCTTTATACTACCCTGCCACACAATAAATTGAACACAGTAATTTCTGATTTTATATATCAATGTTTTTGAACTACGAACGGAGAACGCAGATACACTTATTTAGTAGTAGGTAAAGACAAGACATATTTTGTTAAGAACCACACTGAGTCAAATATAAAAACTGACTGTCATTAGATAGCTGAAATACTGCTGAAAGTGACGTTAAACTCCATATCAATCAATCAATCAATCAATCAAACAAGAAGCACACGGATAATGACGGAATCAAGATGTTGGAATTTTTAAAATGGTAATATTTTTGTCGAATTAGGAGGCCTAGTTTTTCAACAGACAATAGGAATTCCCCATGGGAACTAACTACGCGCCACTTTTAGCTGATCTATTTCTTTTTCTCGCATCGTGCCAAGTTTTACAAGGGCTAACCTAGAAAAAAACAAAAGCATTTAGCTTAGTCCTTAAATTTCAGCTTCCACTACATAGACCATGTTCAATTGATTCTGGAAATTATATTAAATTTCTTTAATATTTTAGAAACAGGGAAACTACCACCTATGTGGAAACAAGCAAATATAGTACCTTTTCTAAAACCGGGCAAAGAAAAGACAAAAGATACAACATGGAAGTATGAAATTTTATTTTTTTTTATGAGGTTAAAGGAAGCTTGCCCAAATTAACTGAGAATTTTATCGGGGACCAAGAATTCAACGTCAGAGTCAATTCGACATTTTCTGACTCATTTGAACAAAAGATTCGTGTTCAAAAAAGAAGAATCTCTCTGTTACATTATTTAGTATAAAAATAAATGTTTGGCTCGGGTTTTAAAAGAAAGCATCGACGGATCTCTATTTGTGGACGATTTTCTGATTTGCTATGAACAATATAAAACGCCATTTTCAACTATGTCTAAACAGAATCGAAAAATGAGCAATTGAAAATGGTTTTAAATTTTCAAGCTCTAAAACATTTGAGATGTATTTCATTTGTAAGCGGAAAATGCAACCTGACCCGGAGCTTTAACTATACAATAACCCTATCAGGCATGGGCCTAATTACATGCCAATGTCATGCATTATATTACAATTACATTTGAAAATTGAGCATTATATTACAATTACAATTACTTCTATTTTTTAAAGTAGTGCATTATATTACAATTTCTTTACAAAAGTAATGCATTAAATTACACATTACTTTTTTCAAATTTTATCATTTCAAGAAGAGAAACGGTTTATCATGCATTTGTAATTTTGAGTGGATACTGTGAACATGTTTATGTAATTATCAGAAACTGATAATAGTATTGCTCTGTAAATGATGCAGATTCATTAAAAAATTACAAAGGAAAGATCCATCCTGCTAGTTGAAATTTCTGTACTTGTGTATTTTGTCGCATTTATAATATGTAACTTATATACTGTATTATCTCTTTTACTATGTAAATGTAGTTAATATTTTTTCTCCTTCACAATTTTTCTGGGACAATTTTGAATTTACAATTTAATTGGATTAAATTGTTTTCTTGGATCCAAAACCTCCCCTATGTGTAAGTTCGATTGATTTTCTCAACATTTAAAGAATGAATTTTATATGTAGTTTTTGAGAAAAAAATCCCTATACTTATATATTCATGGTTGATTTCTTATAACTGACACTTTAATTATCACCAATTAAAGCCTTACTTGTCAAGTAAGGGTTAAAGAATGATAAGCCATGCTCTATGAAATATAGTGCGAGGAGCTTTAGCTCCGAGCACTTATTTCATAGAGCATGGCTTATCATTCTCTAACGCATTTATCACATACTTACATTTCGAGTGGTTTAATCAATGGCTTTACAATTTCTATAATTAAGGTACTACATATATGAGAAAAGGCCCTTTGGCAATAATCAGTTGTTTATTACCAATAATGAAATAAAATGTACTCAGTTTGTAATCACTCTTGTTTCTGTTAAAATATAAGCTTTATCCTGCCATTGAAATATTATTATCTAATAGTGATGGATTTAGATAAGCAAATATTGGTGTTTGGAAATCACTTTATTTGTATGTATGTATTTATTTTAAGTTAATAATCCACCAACAGTCTTCCCTTTGCCCCTCTATTTTTCAAAGAGCAAACGTTTTCTACTTTTTACATATACCAAATGAGAGGTTATTTTATTGTTTAAAATATTGTTGTTAGACAATGCATTTATTTAATGTATATTTTTACAAATTAAGTGTTTTCCACTATATGGGCTTTTCGTATTAGTGAAAATGTATGTACTTTAATTACAAATTGTATATAGCTGCAGGCAATAAAAGGATTATCTGTCTGACACTTCGGCCTGTACGAATGAATGCATTGTCTAACAAAAATTTTTAAACAATAAGATAATCCCTTACTTAGTACATGGAAAAAGTAGAAAAAGTGTGCTCTATGAAAAATAGAGGGGTGAAAGGAAGGCTTTTGATTGGACGAGAGAGTGTAAGTATGTGATAAAGGAAAGATATTTAAAATAGAAATGTAAACTAATTAAGAGTTTCACATGTCACAATCATTGATCTTTGAACTAATTATACTTTGATCACTAGAAGTTTGTGTTTGTTTTGTAAAATACGGATTGCAAATTTTCAAAACTAGAATTGAAATTAAATTTTTTCATCATAAAATTTCTGAATGAAAACAAAATATTTTCTTTATAATTTTAGATAAGTTGCAAAGCTGGTAGATTTAATAGAAAAACAATGTTCACAATTAACACATTTCATTAAAACAATCTTTTATAGATAAAAAGCTGTACCCAAAGTTTCAAAGTAGAAACAGGTAATGCTATGTAATGCCTTGAAATTCTTAAATTACATGCATTATTGAAAGGTAATGCATTATATTACAATTACATGTAATACTAAAAATGGAGCATTACACGTTACATGCATTACTTTGTCATAATGTAATGCATTACAGGGCATTACAATTACAAATTAGCATTAGCCCATTCCTGAACCCTATAACTATTGTTAAATGCCTAAAAGCATTAGTTGAGTCCAGTACCGATTGGGGTGCGGATAACACTGCGGATCGTTTATATCGAACGTTGATTCGATCAAAGCTAGATTATGGATGTCTTATTTACGGTTCCGTCCGTAAATCATACAGCGAATTATTAGATACAATTCATCACCAATGTTTGCTTCTTTTGTTGGATGCCTTGAGTGCTTCCACTGTGGTGAGTCTCTATGTTGCAACTTATGAACCATCGTTGGAAGAAAGACGGGTTTAAACTTTGTTTACAAATGCAACGAAACTAAAAGCCTATTCTTGTATTCTTCTCACAACTGTGTGTTCAAACCTCTTCACAAAGCTGACTATGAAAAACGTCAAAATGTTATTAAACTTTTTGGTCTTCTTATCAAACGAAATCCGCTTATATAAATTTTGATGAAATAGTCCCAATAGAAACTCTCAAAACACCTCCATGGCTGAACCCTAAACCAACATTTAATTTTGAATTGCGCAAATATAAAAAGTTTGATACCAATCCTTTGGTTATCCAGAAGGTCATTGCAAAGATTAAATCTGAACATCCTGAATACTTGGAAATTTACACGGATTGCTCTAAGGATGGAGACAGAGTGGCTTCTGCAGCCGTTTTGGAGATCATACAGCACCTCTCCGACTTCCATCCTCTAGGTCCATATTTACTACTGAGGCTAACGCCATTTATTTAAGACCTAAATTTGTAGCCTTATCGCAAACAAGAAAGTTCATGGTCTATTCTGGTTCACTTTCCATGCCTATTGGCAATTGAAAGTCGAAAAACAAAACACCCAATTATTTTTAAAATAGCTGAATTTTTACAGACACAATTCACTTGTAGCATTAGACAAAGAAGTCAATCATGATTAGATCCTAGTCATATGGGGATCTATTGAAACAGTTGCTGACCAGACAGCCAAAGATACACTGGATAGCGGATTGTCAAGTACCGTATACTGACATGAAGCCTTTAGTCTGTAAATACATTTTAAGTTGTGGCAGGCTATATGGGATGTGCATTATAAATACTTAACTGCATGGAATACAGTCAGGCGTCGGTAAACAAGTTGGTTCATACGGTATAAACACAATGGAACAGGTAGTGTTGAACAGATGTCGTATAGGACCCAGCAGAACAACACATAGTTTTATACTTCACAGTGATAACCCTGAATGTATTCCATACAATTTTCCTTATACAATCCAGCACGTTTTCATTGAATGTGTAGATGTTGCCTTTTTATTCTGCTGATTGTCTTAAAGACCTATTTACAAACGTCGCTGGCGACAAAAATCATTTTAAAAGCAATACGATTTAAATGGATTTATCTTAAAGTTCTAATATTGTAACAGTTAAACTCTTTTCTCCTGTTATTCTTATTTTTTTTAAATATTTTTCATTCTTGGTTTACTTGTATTAAGCTATATGGTTTTATATTAATATTTTATATATTTATAATAATTGTTCAATATACTTAAAAGTTTTGAAATATTAGGTGAAATATTACCGAAGTTGGCGTAAAACATCAATAAATCAATCAATTTATACTAATATTCAGAAAATAGAAGCATATTGGAGTGAGAAGTACTTCAATTATCTTAATAAAAGGCATGTCTATCCCGAGTTCCTATCGTTGTCCATGTTTGTCTCTTGTCATTTTATTGTTTTTCTCGTGCGGTTCCCTGGTGGATTGTGGCATGTGATTGTGGTTTACGGCCATTGTAGGTGTTTCCTGTTATCTTTCTTATATTAATGTCAGTCTAGATCATAACAAAAAAAAATTATTATATCCCCTCTTAAACGAAATCGATAAATACCTTACTAATATTATGGAAATAATATAACCATATGCATATTGCTTTTGACAACGTACCAATAATTTTTCATTTTTAACTCAGCATACCTTGTTGATTCATTATCATACCAACAGAACAAGAAATCGTTCCATGGTTCGCATGTTAAAACAGTACCATTATAAAAGAGAATGGATATTTCTATGGTAATGGGAAATAGTTCATGCATTCCCAGTAATTAAAATGCATACCGTATCTAAGGAATTAGGCACAATCTAATTGGTACATTAAAATTGTTTTGGTATTTCTCTAGGTATTTAAAGTAGAAGCGAAATTTCGATTATACTAGTTGTTGACTCAAAGTGGAGAGCAATTTCTTATATGCCATGAGAATTACCCACAATTTTTTGTAAGTAAAAGTTTTGCTTCATTTAAAACGACAGCAAATTTCCTATAGTGCTTGGATGTATATATGATACTTTTTGATATATGAAAAATATTTCAAAATACAACTTTCAGAAATTGTAGAAAAATCCTCTGATCATTCTAAGAGAGAATTCGTAAGATCCAGAAGAGAATGCAAACTGTCCTAGATAGAAAAAATACAGGCAGCTAAATGACAACATCATGGGTCAGGGAAACATTTCTCAGTACTGAAGTTGGTGTAAAACATCAATTCATTAATCAATCAACGCGATTCTATTGACATCATGGGTATTTATTCTCCGAAATAACGACATCGCAGGTCACATGGTTGAAGAGAATTATAATATTAAAAGCAAACGTAAAATCTCTTAAATATTACCCAAGATCTTGCAATTTATACTTAATTCTATGGATCTTGGTTAAAAATGTGTTGTACCTGTTGAAATGGCTTCAAACAACGTTGCAATCGTTTGAAAGATTTATTACATCGATGTCAGACAATACGAAGTGAACAAGTCGAAGACGTATTAATTGGGACCAAAAAAAAACCATTAAACACTTCGTATTGTCTGACATCGATGTAATAATTCTTTCAAACGATATTTGTGTTTTTCCTGTGTAATTCCCTAGCAGATTATGGCATGTGATTGTAATTTTCAGCCATTGTAGATGTTTTCTGTTGTCGCATTTATTTCATTTCGAAAATGATCAATTTAACAAAGAATCAAATACAAAATGTACCTTTGAAAGGAGTGCCAGTGACTGGTGGACAAGCGTTACTGTATTTTACTGTACAATTTTACACTACATATATTGTAAGTTACATTGGAACATGATATATTAAAATTCCGGCTGGGTCGGAAAACGTAACACCTTACACCTTTATTTCTTTGTTCCTTCAGTTGTATTAATTGATTAACCTTTAGCGGAAATATAGACCCGTGACTAATCAATCAATAATCTCATAATTCACATCAAGCTCAATTTAAATATGCTGCCTCCTTAATCAAGCCTTAACTATAAACCATCCGTGAACAAATAAACAGGCACTACTTCGAAAATTTAGGTTTTCTAATTTGTCAGAGCAATCTTCATGCGCCAAATTCCTACTGTCTACTGCTGACCGGGAATGTTAGAGGAAGCAGAAATCAAAATGCAACTTTTGATCGTAATTTTGTAGAATGTGATATTAAGATTTTGACATATTCATGCGAAATAAACAAAAACGAAAAACTACCAAGACAACATGAAGCCAAACATTTACACTTATAATTAACTTCTTCACTGCAGGATTAGGACAGGACAAAAACAATGGACAGCTCGGGAAAATTACCGAAAACAAAGTATCATTTGGTTAAATATATGAAGTACTTATTCTTATACATAAGAAATTGAAAAACGGAAAAATACGAAAAGGGAAATATTGACAGAAAAAAGCAAGGAAATATTTAATACTGAGAAGGTATATCAGTATTGTCAGATGACACCGATAATTCATGTGTTCAATAACAAGATACCGAAAGTTCCTGTATATGGCCATTTGGACAACGTATGTCTCTTCGGTGCATGTAAAACCAAAATATTTGAAAATGCATAAACCGAAATATTTGTATAAGCTGATAGAGATAAAATTATCAATTAGCTCTAATTAGGAAAGCCAAAATCGGCTAAGGACACAGCTATGCAAGAGGAATTTACTTTTTAGTTTTAAGCAAAATTTCTTACACTTAGATGTTTCAAGTCTCTAAATAAAATCGGATTTCGGCTTGCTACTGGGTTGGTGAATACCCTCGGGGACTAAAAGTCCACTAGCAGAGGCATCGACCAAATGATATAAATAACAACATGCTAATTTAATGTGAATATAGTTTCTGTATATGGCCATTTCCAAAACTTATGTTTTTTTTGTGCAGATCAGATCAAAATATTTTGAAATCAATCAACCAAAATATGTGTAAAAGCAAAGGTGGAAATAAGACATTCCTCGTAAAAATATTATGTCCGAGGAAAATTATGTTCTTATTGTTAAATATTATTGTTATTTCCAACAACATGCTGAAGCTGCTGTATTTATAAAGCCGTCCAATTTTAAACTGAAGGTAATTTACAATCCCTACAAACGACCTATTATTTTAAAGCAGTATTTCAAACCAATATTTTCAACAAACACCTTAAGTTTAAAAATAAATCGATACTTCACTCTGTATGTATAAATGCTACAAATATATAAATAAAATATAAGAATAAAGAAATATCTTTACAAGTTTTGCATTTTTGTACGATGTTCAATTCAGGTATTTACATCAGTCGTGATCATAATTCTGCCGTTTGAAAGTGTTCCACTTCAATACTTGGTTTCTGTAGACAATGACCTTTCGAAAGTACTTTAAAGCAAACAGGTTAATTTAGAATTATGAAAATTGACACTATCCAAGATTTTCTTTTCGATTTTGGCAACATCATCGCTAAATTTTATTAAACATGACTTGATTGGAATATCATTTACCCTCTTGCTCTTAATTAAATTCACGATACAGAAAATTAGTTATCCGAGAATCTTTGGAACTATATTGTACATAGAGGAGGGAATTCAGTCAAATAAGATATACCTATATCTTTTTACAATATGTGTCAAAATGAATTGAAAGGATCACTTTTCAAGTTCTTGACTGATCCAAGATAGACCATGCTATTCCTCAAATCGTTGACAATGTAGTAGTATTCTATATGAAAGCGATTATTTATTCACCCCTAAGTGTTGATAAGATAAACACAGTCGACCGTTACAGGAAGTATGAATTAAAATGGATATAATAAATAATGAAAAGATATCAAGTAAATGCACAAGTGACAACTTCCGTTCAAATACATGGTAAAAAGAAAATTATGAAACAACATTATGATTGTTGTTTTTCAGTTTGAAGTCATTAGGCATTCACTGTAATTGTTTTCAATCTTGAAATCGCCATTAGACATTCAATATTGAGTTTTGTTTATAGGTCATTGTAAGTTCAAGGCGACCCCTGGCACAGGTTGGAGCGGAATTCATTGCAATATATAAAACAACACTACAGCCATGTTTCATTTTTCCCACTGATGCGAGGTCGTTCACAAACATAATATTAATTGATAAAGAGTATAAACGATCACTTGTTACTTTATTTGATTTGACAAATTGTGTCTTACTCAATCACTTAATCAAACATTAATCCAAACTCAAGAGGTTCTTATTAAAAAAACGAGATGATACTAAAAAATGCCCTCCACCACAGCACATCTATTTTATTTGTAAACATACTTGTCACCTTATAATGCAGTTTATGTGGTTTTCAGGACAAATGTTCTTTTAGATAACTTAAAATTTTTACAGGATATATTCGATATACTTTTTACTTTTCGGATATGGTTGTAAACATGACTAAAAAGGTAATGTTATGTGGTTCTGAACTGAAGAATCGAATTAGAATGCACATCATTTTCCCAGTTTCACAGTCGATTCGTAACTGTCGCGCATACAGTTTATACAGTGATTTTTTGAATAGAGTAAAAACACTGTCCCATAAGTTACTTAGTCAGGGATTTGTTCAGCCTTTGTTGCTTTCATCCCTTCAGAAATTTTATGGCCGTCACCATGACATCATTGACAGATATGACGTGTCTGTGTCCAAAATGAAAACGGACATTTTACATCTTACCTACCATTTACTGGGTTCCGAAGCTTCACAAAAATCCCTTCAAACATCGTTTTATTTCAGCATCTAGTAAGTGTTTTATTGAATTCTATAGTATGGTAAGTGCGATCCAAGTAGAGTGGAAAAGAGCAGTTGCTGGAAAAGAAAGACTGGATATAGTGGATACCATTTATATTGACAAATTGAAAAAATGTCAGAAGTCTAGTAAATTCTTTTATAAAATTTTTGTTGGTAGTGTCAAAGAAAATCCTATCAAATCGATCAGGAGAAGTGGTCTGAGACACTAAATCTTGAGATTGACAATTGGAATGAAGTTTATTCATATGTCTTTTCTGTAACTAGGAATACACAGCTGCAGAATTTTCAGTTTAAATTGCTGCATAGAATACTTGCTACAAACTCTCTTTTATTTAAGTGTAAGATAAAAGAAACAGAGCTGTGTACTTTTTGTTTTGAAACACCAGAAACATATCAACATTTATTCTGGGAATGCTGTCATACCAAAAATTTTTGGTTATCCATATGTGATTTTTTCTCTTATCATAGTTTAGTTTTAAACCCAGATATTTCAGTTATAATTCTCGGACTAAATCTATTTAGACTAAATGATTGTATTGAACAACATGTGTTTCTAGTTTAAAAATATTACATTTATGTATGTAGATGCAAGAATAAGCTTCCTTGCATTAGAGGGGGGATTGAATTCTTAAAATACTATATGCAAATAGAGAAACTTTCGACTGAATATTTATCTTCCCCTCATAGAAACTTCATTCAGAGTAAACTGTTGCGTTTAGAGGAGGTTCTCGGTGACTGAGTTATATTTTTNATCCCAGTAGAGTGGAAAAGAGCAATTGCTGGAAAAGAAAGACTGGATATAGTGGATACCATTTACATTGACAAATTGAAAAAATGTCAGAAGTCAAGTAAATTCTTTTATAAAATTTTTGTTGGTAGCGTCAAAGAAAATCCTATCAAATCGATCAGGAGAAGTGGTCTGAGACACTAAATCTTGAGATTGACAATTGGAATGAAGTTTATTCATATGTCTTTTCTGTAACTAATGCAGAATTTTCAGTTTAAATTGCTGCATAGAATACTTGCTACAAACTCTCTTTTATTTAAGTGTAAGATAAAAGAAACAGAACTGTGTACTTTTTGTTTTGAAACACCAGAAACATATCAACATTTATTCTGGAAATGCTGTCAAACCAAAAATTTTTGGTTATCCATATGTGATTTTTTCTCTTATCATAGTTTAGTTTTAAACCCAGATATTTCAGTTATAATTCTCGGACTAAATCTGTTTAGACTAAATGATTGTATTGAACAACATGTGTTTCTAGTTTAAAAATATTACATTTATGTATGTAGATGCAAGAATAAGCTTCCTTGCATTAGAGGGGGGATTGAATTCTTAAAATACTATATGCAAATAGAGAAACTTTCGACTGAATATTTATCTTCCCCTCATAGAAACTTCATTCAGAGTAAACTGTTGCGTTTAGAGGAGGTTCTCGGTGACTGAGTTATATTTTTATATATTTTTTCCCCGAAATTTTTGTGCTCTTTCTCAAAAAATGATACACATTACATATGTATTTTTCTAAGCTTAATTTGTTGCTTAAAGATAAATAGTTGACTTTCTTTTTGTTCACTACATTTTATGTTTGTAATACTGTCTTCTATCTATGTAATGTGTACTACAAGTATGTCAGTAATACTTTTGTCTCTTGTATATGTAAATGTTATCAGTTGCTATAAAAATAAAGAATTACAAAAAAAAAGTGTTCTACTACCAATTTATTCATCCATTTAACTAGTTCACTTACTTGTATAAAGGAGTTGGTTATTAAATACTGTTAAAAACTTATCAAAACTCTGGTGTAAATTACTTTTGGAGTGTAAAAAATTCTATTGAAGTTTTAGATTAACTACAATCTATTCAAAGACCAGTCTCATCTATCGACAGTTATGATTTTTCTACACTTTATACTACCCTTCTACACAATTTGATTAAATCCAAGTTGGGATACCTTATTAAATGGTCTTTTAAATGTTCTGGTCTGCAGTTCATTTGCTCTAACAAACAGCAAATATTCTTCTCTAATATAACCTATTATAATCATTGTTCCAGGACATATGATGATATGATTAATGCACTCGATCTTTTGCTGGACAATATTTTTGTTCGGTTCGGTTGTGGGGTGTTGGAAGGCGACTACCCACTAGGGGTATTGCCCCCTGTGTACACAACTTAAGATTTCTATGATCTGTTCGAATGCTCTGTTCTTTTTGGTTTCATTTTCTTTCTATTAGGTCGGCGCTGCTGGACTACTGGTGTAGGTGGTCTCACTCCTTCAGCTTCATAAAAGGTTTCTTCTGCACTAGCGTACCCAGGATTGTCTATATCATACTCATTTTCTGCTAACTCTGTTGATAGGTGAGTCATCCCATCACAGAATGTGGTCAATGTACAGTATCTGTCTGGTACATATGGACTTCGTATGACTTGCGTCTCTTTAACTGACCTAAATTCCAGGTTGAGAGGGTATCTGTACATCGTAGGCGTTATTGGGAAACCTTTATTCACAGGTCTGTCTTGCGTTGCATGGTTACGTTTAGTAGTAACCTTGGTGTTAGTCTGCACCTTGTCATTGTGTTGCTTGCTGTCTGCCTATCATGATCGCTGGTAGTTCTGTCCTCTGTCTGACTGCATGATTCGGCTTTACCAACAACGGCCTTGTTCCGTTTCTCCTTGAACTGGTTGAGACGCTTTTCGTTTCTTCGCCTATTTGAAGGAGACTGATGTTTCTTTTTAAGGGCCTGGAGGGCTATCCCTGTCTTGTTGACGGGCTCCAACTCCTTTTTCCAGCAGAGAGTCACTTTCACTTCGTGGGAACTGGCTTGTATATCCCAGGTCAGTTTCTTCCCCTCCAAGACGCAGACAGTAAGTATCTCCGTCAACTCAACTGGAAGTTCCATTGTTGTTTGTCGATTTGAGCACTATTCACTGATCGTCTGGTCGACTGTTCAGAAAATACTCTGATGAAAACGAAACATGAAAATGTATTTTTGTTCGTTTTGGCAACACTATTTATCAACGGGTCATAGGTATTCCCATGGGTAGAAATTGTGCACCTCTCATTGCAGATCTTTTTCTATTCTGTTACGAACGAGATTTCATGAAAAAACTTCAAAACGGAACTATACCTAACAGTGATAAACTTATTCCTATTTTCAATGATAACAGCAGGTATATTGATGATATCCTTACTATTGATAATCCCCAGTTTTTAGATTATGTAGACATTATTTATCCACAACAACTGAAATTAAATAAAGCTAACAATGATTCAAAATGTTGCCCTTTTCTGGATCTGACTATCATTATTGACTCTGGTAAAATCAAAACCAAAATATATGATAAAAGGGATGATTTCGATTTCACTATTACTAATTTCCCTTTTCTTGACGGCGATATTCCCCTTGCTCCTTCCTATGGGGTGTATATTTCTCAAATGGTACGATTCGCACGAGTTTGTTCTACTCTTGATGATTTCAATAAACGTAACCGTACTATCACAGCCAAACTTTTACAACAGGGTTACAGATTTCATAACGGGACAGATAAATGGGAGGTTTGGGTACCCATAAACCGGTTTCACTCTACCGCTGGCTTTTGCTAGTGGCGGTACCAAGTCCGGCTGTCCCGAGTTCCTATCGTTGTCTACGTTTGTCTTTTGTCTTATACGTTTTTGTCTTGCGTAGTTCCCTTGCAAATTGTTGCATGTAACTATAATTTTCAGCCATTGTAGGTGTTTCCTGTTGTCCCTTTTATTTCAGATATTTCTGATAGGACCTTTGCGGTCGACAAATTTTCTGGTGGTTAACACCTGATTTGTCTTTTTGACTCTTGGAGCTCTGCTCTTGACAACTCTGTTCGGTAATTCTGTTATTACCTCCATTTACCTAAACAGACTTAATACCTGCTGGATAATTATGAATCTATTTTCTCATTTGACATAGTTATCTTCGTGACCACCTCATTAATCAATGCTTCAAAAGATTTCGTCTCATATGATCATTAAAAAAGTTTTTCAATAGATATCCCTTGTGGAAACATTTAAAGTTTCGGTCCGAACTCTGTTTCAAGATTCTTTTTTTTAATTTGTATTGGGATGATCTTTTTTATCAATGGTCTACGACCTTTCAATAGCAATTGCTACCGAACATACCGCAATAGAAGGGGAGGTTTGGCATGCCATAAAACCAGTTAAACCCACCATTTCTTTTGAAATGCCTGTATAAAGTCAGGACCATTGCGGTCGACAATTTTTCCGGTGGTTTCCACCTGATTTGTCTTTTTGCCTCATGGATTTCGGCTCTTGAGAACTCTGTTTGGTAATTTTGTTATTACTCCCATACACTATGCTTCCATATGAAATGCACTGAAATTTACATAAATTATTAGAATTAACGTCTCTTACGCATTATAATTTTTGTTTGGACCGTTCTGAAAACAGAGAAATAAACAACATCTTTATGCACTGTGTCTTTCTCATATTTCATTTGCATGTAATTTGCTCATTTTTTGCGGTTTTAAATTATTTGGATGTAACAATATACATATAAACCAGTAAATTATTATTCTTAAGAGTAAATCGTTTTGTGCATAATGTTTCCGGTTGGGACTAATAGAAAATATATTGATGTTCTTAATTTCTGTTTGGCTTAATAAATGAAATGAAATGTTTGTTAAAAGCGTAAACATGCAGCCGTACAAAACTCATACAAATAGAATTACAATTTAACATGCGAAGGAAAGGCATGCAAGTACAAATAGGTAAAACATTTTCTGTGTTGACAAAAAACAGTGAGTAACAAAAATAATGTTAGTCTCAGTTGACATGGTAATTATTACGGCCATTTTGGGCAATTTCCAAACCTTTAAACATCTACTTTTCAAGTCCAATTCTTTCAAGGAAAATAAAGATGCCGATGCCGCTGCTGGTGGATCGTTAGTCCCCGAGGGTAGTCACCAATCAAATAGTCATTCTGAAAATAAATTTTTACTTCGAAGCTTACAATATCTACATTTTCGAAAATATTTTTAAATCTTAGGAGTATTTCCCTCTAGCATGGCTCTGTCCTTAGCTGTTATTGGCTTTCTATTTAGATCTTTTTGGTTACTTGTGATCTATCAGAATTAACACAAATTTTAGTTTTCTGGTCTCCGAAATATTTTGATTTTATCTGCACTTAAGAGACATAAGTTGTCGAATAACTAATAAATGTCGAAATGGCCATATGCAGAAACTAAATTTACAGTAACTTCAGTACTTCGTTAGTTATATATAACTTCTTATTAAGTTATTTAAGGGCATTATTGATCATCACCGAAATTTTCTAAACACTTATCATCAATTGTAGCATATAATAAGTCAGACTTGTCTATCGAATATGTCAAGCGATTAATCTTTTTTACTGCAAAGGTTTTGACAAAGTAACGCTCATTTTGGTCCTTTTTCAGGAAAGACACCAAGTACAAATACTTAATTGTAACATAGTCATTTTATTGAATGCTTAATGAAGGTGATGGGCATTGACAATTCATTTGGTTTGGCAACCTCATATACAAACTCTCCACCATACAAAGGGAGGACATACTAAACAATCACAAATCAGTATTGTCTTCCTTTGGTATCAGTTTGAGTGAAGAGAACAACAACCTGCCTTGTATCTACTGGGTACCCAAATTACATGAATGCCCTTACAACCAGAGATACATTGCTTGGTCTGCCAAATGCACAACAAAACCCCTTTCTAAGCTCCTCACTTCATTCCTTACCGCAGTCAAAGATGGCTTCAAGATATATAGTGATAAAGTATACTCAACAAGTGGAGTGAATCGGATTTGGATTCTCAAAAACTCAAAAGACTTATTAGAATATCTATCTTCAACTGAACTCAACACTGCAAAAGTGTCAAAACATTTGATTTTTCTACTCTCTATACTACTCTTCCACACGATAAGCTAAAGTCAGTACTCCGGGATTTAATACATCAGTCTTTCTGTACTAAAAAGGGTGAAAGAAGATATTTATATTTAGTGATGGGTAAAGATGGTGCCTATTTTGTTAAACATCACACTGATTCACACAAAAAGTATAGAGGAGGATGTCATCGCAATGCTGGAATTCTTAATTGATAACATATTGTAGAATTTGGAGGACAAGAATAGGGATACCTATGGGGACTAATTATGCGCCACTTTTAGCAGATTTGTTTCTTTATTCGTATGAAGCCAGGTTCATACAAGGGCTAGTTCAGAAAAA
>MJUU01025511.1:29933-49340 GCA_002080025.1 Modiolus philippinarum
TTTTTTACGCAGTAAAAAGCTAAAAGTTATACTCACCTCCGGTGACGTCATACTTCCGGTCACGTGACTTCCGGTGACGTCATACTTCCGGTCACGTGACCTATGACGTCATACTTCCGCCTGGTCCCCTTGGTCCCCCGCAAATGATAACTGAAAACCACCTCTATACTACTTAGAGAGACATAACTTTAATTAAAAGTTGCTATTTCCATGCGTTTATTAGTATTACTGTTAGAGACATTTTCACAATCATAACCAGAGGCACTTTTTCTTGTCACTAAAACATGATATAATTTATGTTGTGCAGACTTCAACAAAATTGATGTAGAACAGCAGAGGATGGTGATTTGGATCAAAAGTAAAATGAAGAAAAACTAGAATCTGCATCATTTGACGGTGCATGGCAAAAACGAGGGAGTGGCAGATGTTATAACAGTAAAACGGGTAAGTTTGTTCATATAAGACATGTAGTAGCCGGAGCATTTTTAAACATTGAGTACAATGGTTAATTTTTACTATGAAAAACATTACTGGTGTCAAATTTATTCTGCGCCCGGAATATCATGTAAGAATATGAATAAGACAATGCTAAACATGAGTCCTTTTGAACGGGATCATTTCCCAAATAATAAATAACATCTATAACCGGATCTTACAAGTACATGTATTCACTAACTATGTACTTGTACCACATTCTGGCGGTTTTGCATTTTTTTCTATATTTTCATTCTAGGTCATGCAACATTAATCGGGGAAAACAGAGGGAAATGTATCAGCTACGGTGTTAAATCAACGGACTGCAAGAATTGTTTGTTCACTATTGATCCTAGTGATCATGACTGTCGAAAGATTTATGGTGGAAGCGCTAAATCAGTTGAATCCGCAATAGCTGTAGTGTCTGAATTGATGGATGCGGGATACCGAGTGGAGAGCATATCAATGGATGAAGATACCACATTGGTTGATCCAAACGTGCAGAAAAAGAGTGACAAAAACCACATTAAAAACAATATCTAATGCCCTTTATGATATAAAGAAAACAAATAAAGTTCTTAGTGGCACAGTCATCAATTAGTAATAAAATGTGTGTCGTATGCAATCAAACAAAATAGGGGAGATCCCGTAAAAATGGCAAAAAACATTGAAACAATCATACCTCATGCTTATGGATAACATGAAAAATGTGACGCGTCCTGGTGTGGATATCTCAGAAATCCAGACGAATATAAACATAGCGGACTTCCTGGAGGTTTCGACTTGTCTTGCGAGGACCTCAGAAAGCAACTGGAAATCGTATTACAGAATGTGGCACAAAAGTCTGCCAGATTAGCGAGCATAGGTAGTTCACGGGGAAATGAATCTTTTAACCAGATAATTTCAATAAAAGTACCAAAATCCAAACATTTTTGTGGTTCAGAATCGCTAAATTTCAGAGTAACGGCGGAAGTGGCACAGAAGAACGTTGGCCCAAGATATATTATTAAAGTAAGTAAAAATTAATATAAAACTTTTTGAAGAATGCAGTTGCGTTCTGTTTATCGATTAATTACCAAAGCATCATTAAGTTCCCCGCTTCAAAAGCGGTGGTATATTTGTATATATACAGTGATGGAATTCTACGCTCGTCCGTCCGTCTGTCCGCATTTCCGTCAGGGCAATCCTTCTCATCCACAACTTCTCAAAAAACATGTCAGTTAATTTCATGTTTGATAATGTAGATGTGCAACCCAGAATGATATCTCGAATCTCAGACAGCAAAACACCAAATGTGACCTCTGCAAAGTTCCATAATATATAGTATACACGTATTATGCTTCGAGAATGCTTAGAATAGGGAGATTTTTTGTATAAGGAAAACGGGTTTATATTAAACGCATATTAATCAACGGCAGTAGAATACCGAAGGAACAAAGCACAAGATTACACAAATCAAATTACTAAAACAGGAAAACAGCAAACACCTACAATGGCCAGGAACTACAATCACATGCCACAATTTACAAGCAAACTGCACCAGAAAAACAATAATGAAAACAAGAGACAAACATAAATAACGATAGGAACTCGGGATAGCCGGACTTGGTACCGGCACCAGCAAAAGCCAGTGGTAGGGTTAAACCGGTTTATGGGTACCCAAACCTCCCCTTTCTCTATCCCGTTTCCCTATAGTATCATAAACACGCGAATAAAACCCAATACAGGTAGACTACTAACTCAATGACCACTATCTTGGAACAGAAAAAGCATAAGACAAAACGTAATTTTGAAAGAAGGGTCAAAGAGTGCTCGCCGCTAAACTGCCGGCTAGCTCAAGGAATCTAGTCTGCTGGTAAAACACTGTCGCACTACGGAAGAAAAATCAAACTCAAAACTTCCCGAAGGGTTTGGTAAAGAGTTTTCATGTATTTCAGCAGACATCGGCAGTATCAGTGAGAGGCCAGTATATATGTAATGTCTTCAGGTCACTGAAATCCAAAGCCAATTTAACGGATTTGTTCAGAATATCTCGTCGATATCCACTATTACGTAAAGAATGTAAGTTACGTCCCAGTTTTTCTGGATTATTAATCAGTTTTTGACATTTTTTAACAACATTTCCATAAAATCGAGTATGAGAAATGCCCTTTGTTATTAGCTGTTTCCGAGTCACGTCATATCTAGATATCAAATGTTCATATCTTCTGTAAAACTTCTTAAAAGTATTTAATAATTTATGAAATCTGTAACCTTGTTGTAAAAGTCCAGAGACAAGGCAAAAGCAAGAACACCAGAAGACGGAAGACCAAAGACACCACATGCCCACAAAACACACGAACATTACATACACAACACAAAAAACTAAAGCACTAACAGTGTGAACTCTCAAAAAGAACGAGGTTTAGATAAAATATGAACATATTTTAGGGAGAAATTAATATTAATTTATAATATTTCAGGTAATATTTCACGGGTTATCTCCTTGAAAAGTCACAAAAACTAAACACACCAACTTGACGGGAAAAGAAAGAAAGAAATACAGAAATCACCTTCTACCAAATCAATTAGAAAAAAACGAAAAATCGAAGGACTGGAACAAGGGTTAAGAAATGAAACAAAGGAGGGGCCTACTTATTGTTCTGGTATTGTTATGGGACCTAATGGAGACAATTTGGATATAGTAGAGATCCCAGATCAAGTACGGATTGATGACCATACACCACCTGTTGGCACTGACGAGACATCAGTAGTTGTGTTCGACCTTGAGACTACATGGATTTTGTAAATTGATAGGTCTTTCAAAATTTCCATATGTAATTCTACTGATAAGATAAATTACATCCTAAATTTGAAAGGGGTGTCGGACAGGGTAAAAAGACCGGTAGAAAGTCACAGGATAAAGGAGAGAGGGAACGGAGAAAGGAGAGAGGACGAGGGAAAGGAGAAATGGGCGAGAAAAGGGGACAGAAAATGAAAAGGAGACCAGGAGAAAAGGAGAGAGACCGGAAAAAGAGTGAGGGACAGGAAAAAGGAGAAAGAGTAGGAGACAGGAGAAAGAGACCGCCTGTCCACCCCTCATGATATGCAGTAACAAGTCAAACGAAAACCTAAGCAGGGCAAAATTATACTATGGTTCATGATTCAATATTTTACAAAAAAGTTGTCAAGAGAGACAGCAAACTGAATTTTCGCGCACAAATTCAGTTAAAAATAGTCGCAAAACTATTTCGCCACCAATTTCGAAATCGAATTTGACTATTCCTAAAAAATATCATTGTACACGAAACAACATATCCAAATTAAAAAAAATCCAAATTACATTGTTCAATGTATTGGCGAATTACCTGCACAAGACATAGCACCCACTCATTTGTCTGCTGGCCACACTAAGCCATAAAAATTTTCCTACATTCCCACTTTCACTATCCTATTTTATTTTCAACACATGAATTTATTTTCCTTTTTTCTTCTCTTTTTGCTATTTTTTGGCCATTTTCTTCACAATTTACAACACATATCTACCAAACCCGGTCAGATGTTTCACTTGTCAAAAGTTTGGTCATGGTACCAAGCAATGCATGCAGGGGCAAGTTGAAATGCTTTAAATGTGCAGAGGAGGGACACCAGGGCACCGAATGTAGTAATGCACAGAAATGTGGAAACTGCGGTGGTGAGCACATGGCCTCCTCACGAGATTGTCCTCTTTACACCAGGGAAGAAGAAATTTTAAAACTTAAAACAGAGAAAAATATATCATACAAAGACGCACGTCAACAAATTTCCTCTTTAAACAAAATTTCAACAGCAACCTCCACATATGCCGACAAAGTCAAAAAACCTAACTCCGTGTCGCATGTGGAGACCCAAACAATATTATCTTGGCCATATGACAGTCAGAATCCCAAAAAATTACCAGTAGAAACTGTACCAAAAGAACAAATAATCACTCCATCAAAATTTAAATCAGCAAACTCTTCCAAGTCAACACAATCATCACAACTGTTTTGACAAAATCTTCTTCCAAAGAACAGACAACCCCCAAAAATAGCCATAGACAGGGTGGACACGAGAAGTCCAAATCGGCTATTAGCACTTCTAACAGATTTGAAAGCCTGTCTTCAGACGAAGACACTGGCAAATCTAAAACATCCGGTTCACGCAAAAAATCCCTGGTGGGATGTTAGCATTTGGGGAACATTAGGTACCGACATGGATACATCAGAACCAGAAAACAACATCGAAAATGAACGACCACACAGTAGGTCTTCGTCTGAAAGTGGTCCATCGTCTCGTCATCTCTCGGTTTCCCGAAAGGGAAATATCTCACCAATACGACTAAAATGAATAATATAATTCAATGGAATTGCCGAGGTTTTAAGATTAATTTTATTGAAATTACTTTATTAATTCAAGCTTTTAATCCTGAGGCATTTTGTCTTCAGGAAACAGGATACGTAAAATGTAAAGAACTACTCTCTCTACAGCACTTATGAAGCTGAGAATGAACGAGCTGCTGGCGGATCAACCATTCTTGTCAACAACAATATTGTCCACAGTACTGTTCATCTAAATACCGATCTTCAGGCTGTTGCAGTGAGAATTTCTTTAGATAAAACGATCACATTATGTTCTGTATATTTACCACCATATTTTAACCCCAGTCTGAGTCATCTTAAAAACCTGAACGACCAAATGACGGTTCAAACACTTATTTACATCCTTGAAATGGGGCTTACTCAGCTATAGACCTAACTATAACTGACCCATCTCTACTTTTGGACTTCTCTTGGAAAGTACACGATGTAGTAGTGATCACTTTCCTATCATTCTTCAACATCTTTATTCTACTACTGGACAAAAGCCACAGTGCTTTAAATAAGATAAAGCTGATTGGTCTCTCTATGAAGATTTATGTAGAGAAGAATTGAAATCTGAATTGTTTGAAGTTGCTCTTCATCCACTAAGTCTTTTCAGTGAAAAATACTTTCCATTGCAGATAAAGCTATACCGAAAACCTCGGTAAACCCAAAACGGCCTGGGCAACCTTTATTTGACGATGACTGTGATGATGCTCTGAAAAATCGTTAAAAGGCAGAGGAAACTTTTCAATAAACATCCAACGACGGACAATCTTGGCAGTTTTCGCGTTTTTCTTGCAAAAGCTCGAAGAACCTTAAAACAAAGAAGACGCACTTCTTGGCGTAACTCTGTTTCAAAATTAAATTGCCATATCCCTATGAACAAAGTATGGAATATGGTACAAAAAATCAAAGGTAAAAATAGGAAAGCTAATGTACATCACATCAAAAACGGACAAGACATTTTAACATCTGAAAAAGATATTGCAAATAATAAAATTGGAGAAACTTTTGAGAAACATTCTTCTAAAAATCTAGGACCCACATTCCAGAGAATTAAAGAACAAAAAGAACGAAACAAACTTTACTTTAAATCTAAAAATACAGAGGAATACAACAGATCATTTTCGATGGATGAACTGAAACAATCCTTGGATAAGGCACATGACACGCCATGTGGCCCTGATGATATCCATTATCAACTCGTCAAACATCTTCCCATAACAACTCTGGAAATTCTGTTAAACCTTTTTAATAAAATTTGGGAAACGAGGAAACTACCACCTATGTGGAAACAAGTAACTATAGTTCCTATTCAAAAACCATGTAAAGATCATTGCAAACCATCTAATTACAGACCACTAGCATTAACTAGTTGCGTCTGTAAGACAATGGAACGGGTGATAAACAACCGTCTTGTTTGGTATCTCGAATCGAACGGTCTTCTGTCGAACATCCAAAATGGATTTCGATAAGGTCGTACAGCAATAGACCATTTAGTTCGATCGAAACATTTATCAGAAATGCTTTTTAAAGAAAGAACATGCAGTGTCCATCTTTTTTGATATTGAAAATGCATATGACACAACATGGAAATATGGCATTTTAAAAGATCTTTTTGATATGGGGTTGAGAGGAAGTTTACCAAATTTTATTGAGAATTTTCTCAAGGATCGTGAATTAAAGAGTCAACTCTACATTTTCTGACTCTTTTGAACAAGAGATGGGTGTTCCGCAAGGAAGCATCCTCTCTGTCACACTATTTAGTATTAAAATAAAAAGTTTGGCCCAGGTTTTAAAAGATAACATTGATGGGTCTCTTTATATGTAGATGATTTTCTGATTTGCTATCGTGGCAAAAACATAGAACGCCAACTCCAATTATGTCTAAACAGAATCGAAAAATGGGCAGTTGAAAATGGCTTTAAATTTTCAAGCTCGAAAACAGTAGGAATGCATTTCTGTTGTAAGCGGAAAATACACCCAGACCCAGAGCTTAAACTATACAAAATGTACAATAACCCTATAACTATTGTAAAAGAGGCCAAGTTCCTTGGTTTAATTTTTGATAGTAAACTTTCATTTCTTCCCCATTTCAAAATGCTGAAATGGAAAACAAATGAAAACAAATGCGTAAAGGCATTAGACATTTTAAAAGTTGTGTCGAGCACAGACTGGGGTGCGGATAGCACTGTTTTATTAAATTTATATCGATCGTTGATTCGGTCAAAATTAGATTATGAATGTTTTATTTATGGTTCCGCCCGTAAATCATACATTAAATTACTTGATACCGTTCACCACCAAGGTTTGCGTCTTTCATTAGGTGCGTTCTGAACTTCTCCTGTGGAGAGTCTCTATGTTGCAGCTAATGAACCATCCTTTGAAGACAGACGTATTAAACTTGGTTTACAATATGCAACAAAGCTTAAAGCGTATCCTTCCAATCCTGCTCACAACTATGTTTTCAAACCTCTTCTCAAAGCTGACTATGAAAAACGACCAAACGTTATACAACCTTTTGGTCTTCGTATCAAACCACACCTTGAATCTGCCCATATAAATTTAGATGAATTAGCTCCTATAGAAACTCCCAAAAAACCTCCATGGCTGAACCCAAAACCAACATTTAATTTTGAACTACGTAAACACAAAAAAGTTGATAACATTCCTCTGGTTGTCCAGCAGGACTTTGCAAGAATTAAATCTGAACATCCTGAATACTTGCAAATTTACACAGATGGCTCTAAGGATGGAGACAGAGTGGCTTCTGCAGCCGTTTTTGGAGACCGTACATCAACTCTCCGATTACCATCCTGTAGTTCCATATTTACTGCTGAAGCTAACGCTATTTGCTCAGCACTATATTTGTAGCTGTATCGCAATCAAATAAATTCATGATATGTCCCGATTCACTCTCTTGCCTATTGGCAATTGAAAGTCGAAAAACAAAACACCCAATTATTTTGAAAATAGCCGAATTCTACAAATCACTTGTAGCAATAGGCACAGAAGTCATTTATGGTTGGATCCCTAGTCATGTGGGGATCTATGGAAACACAGTTGCTGACCAGGAAACCAAAAATGCACTAGATGACGAGATGACGGATTGTCCAGTACTGATTTGAAGCCTTTAATCGTTAAATACATTTTAAAGTTATGGCAGGCCAAATGGGATCGGCAAATGAATAATAAACTACATGGAATACAGTCAGACGTTGGTAAACAAGTCGGTTCCTGTAATAAAAACCGTAAGGAACAGGTAGTGTTGACCCGATGTCGTATTGGACTCACTAGAACAACACATAGTTTTATTCTCAACAGTGATGATCGACCTGAATGTATTCCATGCAATTGTCCTTATACAATTCAACATGTTTTAATTGAATGTGTAGATGTTGCCGATATCAGGCGTGATTTTTATTCAGCGGATTGTCTTAAAGACCTATTTACAAATGTCGCTGGCGACAAAATCGTTCAATTTTTAAAAGCAATCAGTTTACTTATTTAATAAGATTTAAACGGATTTAATTTATAGTTGTAATATTGTAACAGTTGAACTGTGATTTCTCCTGTAATGCAGTGGATACCTCTTTTTCGATTTGTTTTTGATTTTTTGTGGCAATTTAATTTAGAGACGAAGTTTTGCCAAGAAGTGCGTCTTCTTTGTTTAAAGGTTCTTCGAGCTTTTGCACGAAAAACGCGAAAATTACCAAGATTGTCCGTCGTTGGATGTTTATTGAAAAGTTGCTCTGCCTTTTTACGATTTTTCAGAGCATCATCACAGTTATCGTCATACCAGGATTTCCCAGGACGTTTTGGGTTTGCCGAAGTTTTCGGTATAGATGTATCTGCAGTGGAAAGTATTTTTTCACTGAAAAGACTTAAGAGATCAAGAACATCTTCAACCAATTCAGATTTCAATTCTTCTCTACATAAATTTTCATAGAGTGACCAATCAGCTTTATCAAATTTAAAGCGCTGTGGCTTTTCTCCGGTAGTCGAATAAAGATGTTGAAGAATGATCGGAAAGTGATCTGTACTACTTCATAAGTCGTCGTGTACTTTCCAGGAGAAGTCCAACAGTAGAGATGGGTGAGTTATAGTTAGGTTTATAGGTGAGTAAGCCCCATTTCCAGGATGTAAATAAGTGTGTGAACCGTCATTAAAGATCCATAAACCTTCCTGCGACATTATGTCTTCAATCTTTTTACCTCTGTCATTCAAAGTAGAACTGCCCCATAATGGGTTGTGAGCATTGAAATCACCCATTATTATAAATTGGGCGGGCAGAACATAATGTGATCGTTTTATCCAAAGAAAGTCTCACTGCAACAGCCTTAAGATCGGTATTTAGATCAACAGTACTGTGGACAATATTGTTGTTGACGAGAATGGTTGAGCCGCCAGCAGCTCCTTCATTCTCGGGTACATAAGTGCTGTAGAGGGAGTAGTTCTTTACATTCAATGTATCACTTTTCTTCAGGTGTGTTTCCTGAAGACAAAATGCTGCAGGATTGAAAGCTTGAATTAGTAAAGAAATTTCAATAAAATTAATCTTAAAACCTCGGCAATTGCATTGAATTATATTGTTCATTTTAGTCGTATTGGGAAACTGAAGGATGACGAGACGATGATCCACTAACAGACGAAGACCTACTGTGTGATCGTTCATTTTCGATGTTATTTTCTGTTTCTGTATCCATCTGGTCTTCGAAAGTTCCACAAATGCTTGTGTCCCAATACGGTTTGGGGCGTGGACCAGGTTTTTTAAGGTTTACCAGTGTCTTCGTCTGAAGACAGGCTTTCATATCTGTTAGAAGTGCTAATAGCAGGGTTGGACTTTTCGAGTCTACTCTGTCTGTGGCTATTTGCACTTCTGGATGTTTTTTTATTTTCTGCAGTAAACGAACATTCTGCAGATTTTTGGTAGTTGGCTTTAGTAATTTTAGGGCCAGTCTTTAAATTTATGTTTTAAGAAGATGATTGAACTTTTGAATGAGATTTGAACAAAGATTGTGTTGATTGCGATGATTGTGTTGACTTTGTTGAATTTGAAGCTTTTTTAAATTTTGATGGAGTGATGATTTTTTCTTTCGGTACAGTTTTTACTGATAATGGCCTTGGAATTTGAGTGTCAATTGGCCAAGTATAATTTGTTTGAGTTTCAACATGCGAGAAAGAGTAAGGTTTTTTTTAACTTTGTCTGCATATATGGATGTTGCTGTTGAGGATGTATTTGATGAGGAAATTTGTTGACGCGCGTCTTTGTATGAAATGTTTTCTCCGTTTTAAATTTTAGAATTTCCTTTTCCTTTGTATAAAGGGGACAATCCCGTAAGGAGGCCATAAGCGCACCGCTGCAGTTTGCACATTTCTGTGCATTACCACATTCGGTGCCTTGGTGTTCCTCCTCTCCACATTTAAAACATTTCAACTTGCCCCTACTTTGTTTGGTGCCGTGACCAAACTTTTGGCAAGTGAAACATCTAACTGGGTTTGGTAGGAATTTGTCAACCTTTACACCAAAGGGGCCAATTTTCAATGATGGTGGAGGAATTGAACTATTGAAGGTTAAAAGAAAAGTACTAAGTTTAACAGCGCTTCCTGATTTTTTCGAAATAAATCTTTGTACTTTTGTAACGCCTTGTGATGATAATTCGTCACAAATTTCCTCATCGCAAACATCTGAAAGATACTGACTTCTGTCTCTCATAATACCATGACTGCTATTAAGAGTTCTGTGGGGAGATGCCAAAACTTTTAATTCTAATATTTTAGTTATTTTTAGTAAATTTTCGCTCTGAGTTTTGGAAGAAGCTTCAATTAGTAAGTCACCTGATCGCATTCTGGAGACGTTTTTACTGTTCCAGCAATGCTTTGGATGGTCTTTTGGATAGCAAATGGATTGATTTTTGATATTTGCTTTTCAGATGATCCAGTCAACACAATAAATTTTGTCCAACTGTTATCTTCAACTTCTGGAATAGAATTGTCTAGTTTTCTTTTTCTATTTGGAACTGGTTGGTTTTGAGGGGTTTGTTGTGCCATGAAGAAAGAAAGGAGATTTCACCACCATTCTTCTTTCGAACCTACGAGACAAGAAACGGAAAATGACAATTAAATTGCAAGGTTTTGTTTATCATAAACGACGTGTTTCGAGCAATCCAGTTGCTGTCCATTCAACTTATTGACCGGTCATTATTTATCTCGCAATTTTGGGGAGGGGTCATGAAAAAAGTAAGATTGATGCACGTGGGTGGATGAAGGGGGTTGCTTTTTCTAGCAGATCAAGGAGGGTTTTTTTATATACATTTTGTAAAATAGAAATAAATATATACAGCACAGGAAATTGTCTTACTCTACAAAATGAAAATGTCAAACTGTTGCTACATAACTTGCCATACAGTGTTGGTTAGGTCACTGTCAATATTTTTTATAGAAAAAACTATATGTCATACCTTCTAAAACAATAAAAAAAAGTTGTCCTACATTACAAATTTCAGTAAAATAGTCTTAGCTATAATGAATATGGATAGTTAATATTTGACAGCATTGTGGTTTTGAATTTTCCTAAATATATATATATTTAGGATAGCTGATAGCTCACCTGGGGCTATCAGTGAGCTGTAGTACGACATCGAATACGCTCTATTTAAATGAAAGTTAAATGACACTGATGAAAGCCTTATGAAGGCTGAAAATTTTGTCCTGTGTGATCATTATATTATCTATTATGTAATTCTTATTAGTTAACATCTTTGTGGGTATCGTTGTGAAATCTCTAAGACTCTTATATATATATATGGCATCCGACCTGATCTCGCCAAGGACCAATTCTCGCCACCGTATATTTTCTACTGGATCAACTGACTTAAATTTTAAATAGATACTGCAACCAGAGGCTCCCAGAAGCCTGTATCGCTCACCTGGCTTTCAGTTGCCACAATCAAGATAACATTGTAAGTTATAGAAATGAACTTCAGTCCCTCAAACTTTGGTAGTTCAAACACCACCAATATTTTGAACTGTGTTTTAAGTCTGATCATGTTTTCCTACATTTCTTTGTTGGTTTTTTTTTTTTACAAAAACGTTCTTGCTAAGGACCACTTTCGACACAGGTTTGAAGTTGAGACATCATTTTGTAAATGGAAGTCAAGTACAATTTTCAACACCATATTTTTAAGTTACGACATCAATATCTATTTGGAAACTAAATTTCATTGAAATTGGACAATGTTGAATTTTCCTGCCATTCTGAAAATGGCTGTCAGCGAACAAATTTTAACATCAGTTTTGAAGTTGCGACATCAATAACTATTTGGAAACCAAGTTTCATCGAAATTGGAAAATGTTGAATTTTCCCGCTTATTTTGGTGGCCATTTTGGAAATGGCAGTCAACAAACAATTTTCGAATCCGGTTTTTAAGTGGCAACATCAATATCTATTTTGAAACCAACTTTCATTGAAATCGGACAATGTTGAATTTTCCCGCCTTTTTTGGCAGCCATTTTTAAAATGGCAGTCAACGAACAATATTTAACGTCTCCTTTGAAGTTGCAACATCAATTCTTTTTTGGAAACCAAATTTCATTGAAATCGGACAATGTTGAATTTTCCCGCTTTTTGGGGCGGCCATTTTGAAAATGGCGGTCAACGAACACTTTTCAACACCAGTTTTGAAGTCGCTACATCAATATCTATTTGGAAACCAAATTTGGTTCGAAATCGAACAATGTTGAATTTTCCCGCCTTTTTTGCGGCCATTTTGAAAATGGCGGCCAACAAACAATTTTAAACACCAGTTTGAAATCCACACAGCATGGCAAACATTTTATCAATTTACACTTAACCTTCATCTTCTATAGTTTTGGAAATAAAAGACAAAAAATATGAAAATTTTGAACATTCCGTGAAAAAAGGACAATAACTCCTTCAAGGGTTTTTGGATTTTCTTCAAAATTTCAGGGTTTGTAGATCTTGATATGCTGACCCTTTTTGCAACATACACTTGACCTCTATCTGTTACACTTTTTGAAATAAAAAAAAATGCGCAAATTTTGAAAATTTTACGGAAAAGGGCAAAAACTCCAAGACGGGTTTTCGGATTTTCTTCAAAATTGCAGGGCAGGTAGATCTTGCTATGCTGATCGCTTTTACACCCGGCAGATTTCTGATATCTAAAGGTTTTTGAGTTATTTGCAAAAAACAGCAATTTACCCCTATGTTCAATTTTTAGTAATAGCAGCCATGTTGTTTGGTCTTCGATTTTTGAAACTGCTTACCCTGGTGATGCTTCAGGCCAAGTTTGGTTACAATTGGCTCAGCAGTTTCAGAGGAGAAGATTTTTGAAATTGTTGACGTTGACGGACGGACGACGGACGAAAAGTGATGGCAAAAGCTCACATGGCTTTTTAGGCCAGGTGAGCTAAAAATATAGATGGAGTTCCCATCTCCGATTTTGGACAAAGAGATAACATTTAAGTATCCTCCAACTCTATGTAAAAACTACGATGGCGAGAATTGGTCCTTGGCGAGATCTGGTCGGATGCCAGTATATCTATAAGGAAAAGTTTAAAGTGTAAAGTTTGAGTTTAGAATAGTCGAAATTTTAAGTTTTAAAAAGTCGAAATATTGAGTTTAAAGTCAAAATTCTGAGTTTAAAAAAGTCAAAATTTCGAGTTTAAAGTCAAAATTTTGAGTTTTAAAAAGTCGAAATTTCGAGTTTAAAGTCAAAATTTTGAGTTTTGAAAAGTTAAAATTATATTTCGATTCATTAAAAGACGAAATTTCGACTTTTAAAAAGTCGAAATTTCGATTTTTTAAAAGTCGCAATTTCGAGTTTAAAGTCAAAATTTTGAGTTTTAAGAAGTCGAAATTTCGAATTTAAAGTCAAAATTTGGAGTTTCAAACAATAGAAAATTTGAGTTTTGAAAAGTTGAAAATTTCTATTTTTTAAAAAGTCGAAATTTCGAGTTTAAAGTCGAAATTTTGAGTTTAAAAAGGTCGAAATTTTGAGTTTAAAAAAGTCGAAATTTTGAGTTTGTAAAAGTCGAAATTTTAAGTTTGAAAAAGTCGAAAATTCGAGTTTAAAAAGGTCGAAAATTTGAGTTTAAAAAGGTCAATATTTAAAGTTAAATGTTAAAATATTAAGATTTCAAAAGTCAAAATTTTGAGTTAAAGTCGAAATTTTAAGATTTGAAAAAGTCAAATATTTGAGTTTTATTTTATTTAGTATGTCCCTAATACGCTTCCGTAGTTTTTCATCATGACAAAGACTAACAAATTATTTTGAAGTGTTGAGACATGCACATATAAAAGTTAGAGCTGAAATTGCAACGCACTTTATTTGGAAAACCACAAATCGAGAAACGTATAAACTGATATAGAAAATATTCAATTAGGATCTTAACTGAAAGCCAAAATCAGCTTATATTAAAATAAATGTTTTTTTTTTAAACATAGTACGGGTAAACGCACGAATTAGAAATTTATATTGTGTAATTTCTCATTCAAGTAACACAATTGCATTAAAATACAATCATAAAAAATCCGAATAAATTGATAAGAGCGTTGATGCCGTAAAATATATTCATTATAAATGTAACGTCGATTAATCTAGACATAAAGTCAGATTTTCCCACATTTTACATGGTATAGCAATCTTCCGTGAAATGTAGCTCCGGAATTTAAACCGTGACCTATGATTGTTAATCGTCATTTCTTCGAGAATATTGTGTTAGTTTTTGGTAATCCTAAGTACTTGCGGTCTATCTTTCGAGACGCCAAAACTAAAAATAAAGGCAGCAAAAATTGCCATTTTCCCTATATGTCTTTGTTAATTTCCCGCCAAAATACCAAAATTCAAAGTTGTTTCTATTAGAAAAAACGTTCCGATACCCCTATTTTAAATGTATATTCCGATGTATATTGAAGAGATCTATCACTGAGTGGAAAATGGGCTCTTTATGTAATGATGGCAATTTGTATCGTCCCACCTTTTGTGTTGCATGATGTACGTTGGAGTTAACATACATTTTTTTGTATGTGTTATGGCCTCATGTTCATTACTCCATATCCTTTCGTAAAATACGTGAGCAACTACATAACCTTACCACGTGGTTGTATATGGTGGTATTTGCTTGATCACATTGTACATACGAGGTATAACATTTTATTCTGCTTCCTGTAAGAAACTGCATTAAAAGTGTATAATATACTATTTTGGCATAGTATACCTACAGCCATGTTCAATGCCTTTCACGTGACTTGGAAGGCGGAGCTACAGTATCGTCCATCAAATAGTGATGACAATCTTATCTGTAGGAACCTTAATTTAGTAATATTTCTAAAAAATAAAGTTTTTACCCCACTTGTGATCATTCATTTTACTTATTTCTTCATTTTATATCATGAAATAAATGAATTTTTGAGATCTGCCATAAAAAGTTAATTTTTAAATTTCCAATCATTATGCAACTTTGAAATCTGACAGTAATTAAATGAAAAGAACATCTATTTATTAACTTAGAAATTGTAATAAAACGAAGAAAATTAATGAAACAGTGAGCATAATAATGATAATAACATTTTGTTGAGCATTGACTATGCCAAATAGTGGGTAGGGTTGAACACATGTTCCAGACCATACGCGTATTTGGACCGTACGCGTACGGTCCGGACCATACGAGTATTTTTTTCGAAATACCCATACGGTCGGACCGTACGCGTATGGTCCGACCGTACGCGTACGGTCTAGCTAATTCAGTTTTGCGTGTTCTTGGATAATTTATATCAATAAATCAATATACCGTATATAATATTGTATAATGAATTAAGCTCGTATATTTAGAAAGATAAATATAAAAGTTTCTAAAAATCGTTATTTTAAAGAAAATATAAGAGAAAAATAAGAATTTACTTTACTGTTATTATGTTTTGGAGATGCCTTTATAAAATTGACTTATTACTTGAACGTTATTTGAGATAAAATAATAATTAAAAAAATAGTGTTTCGTAAAAAATAAATGGAATGTTAATTGAAATAAAATATATGGTTTTCTCGTCTGAAAATCCCGAGAAAAAAATCATTGAATACCACCTCTAAGAAACAACATTTTTTTCCAAATACCCAAAAAATGGTGCAAATCCCAAAATCTCGTACAAGGACGACTGAATAAATATAACAGCGGAAATTACAGTGTTCCAAAAAGGAATACCCCTATCAACGAACAAAATTTCTCAATGTAAAAATGAAGTTTATGTATCACCTTTGATATTATTTCACTTCTTCTTTAATTTCATTTCAGTTATATAAGTAATTTATTATTTTTATCAAGACATAATAATTTATACGGTTTCTGTATTAGTTAGTGCTATCAGTTTTGACTGTAACTTAATTCTGTTTGAATAACGAATGTAGTGTCTATCTTTTTCTTCGTACTCATACGGTCTAAATAAACATACGGTCCGGACCGTACGCGTACGGTCCAAATACGCGTATGGTCTGGAACATACACATCGTTCACTCCCGGCTTGAATACTCATTGTGCACTCCGGGAGTGGACGATGTGTGTTCAACCTTGACCACTATTTTGGCATAGTCATTGCTAAACACAATGTTATTACAATGTATCATAATAAAACACAATGACTGCAAAATAGTTGTCAGGGTTGAATACAAATAGTGCACTGGTCAGGGTTGACTACACAAAGTGCATTCCCCGGAGTTTAGTATGTGTATTCAATCTTGACTACTATTTTGGCCTAGTCATTGTGTTTTATTATGCTAAAAACAACGTTCATATTTTGTCATAGATAACACAAATCAGATCGTTTTTTGTGGTCTTATTAGGGACCGGTCAAAATTTATTAGGGCATGGGACCGGTGCAAAACAAAAATGTTCGATAAAAAAAGTTGCGGTCCCATGGTAACACAAATAAAGAAAAGGGGAGGTCCCATTCTGTTGTGGTACATAAAACACTTGGTGCCCCATGTATGTTATACAAAACTTCAGATGAGAAATTTGATTTTTTATGACTGTTGGTGGGATACTACAAATGTTTAAATTGTTACCTCAAAATAGTTAGACGGGAATTGACATTGTATGGGAAATTATTACCATAATTTGCTCTTTTATGTTATAAAAAGCAAAATAAATATATAATGTGAGAAAAATCATAAAGACTTATAATAGAGGAAAGCTACCCATTTTTATAGTTGATTTCCAAATCTGATAGTGTTTAAATCTTGAATGAAGAAAAAAATAGAAATTATGTGTGCAACTTTTTATCTGATTTGGTCTTTCATGGTGTGAAAAGTGAATAAAATATATAAAGTAAATAAAACAATGAAGATTTTGCTTGAAAAAGTCACAATTTTGTAGTTTAACCAATTTATATAATTAGTTATCCAATACCGATGATGCCTAAATCCATACACTAAAGAAATGCAAAAACAAAACTGAAATTATATGTGCAACTATTTATCTGACTTGGTCTTTTATGGTGTGAATAGTAAATAAAATGTATAATGTTTATAAAAGAATAATAAGATTTTGTTGAAAAGAGTTACAATTTTGAAGAATAATCAATTTTTATAGTTGTTTATCGCATACCCATAATATTGTTATGGCTAGGAGGTAAGCATCGGCTGATAGGATTGTATGTATGTATTTCACTTATTTTTAGTCACTATGGCACACCTTACTTTTATTCTTGTTTATTTTTAGCGTGACGTGTCGTTTGTGCCATATGACGTTATTCGCGTGAATGGACATTATTAATGACATTTCTGTTGCAGATATCGCGATTATGATGATGTATATTGTATGAAAATATTGTAAATATTATGTAATTAGTGGGAATGATAACAGAGAGATCGTCCGACTTGTTTGACCACGGGGGGTCACCCGACTGAACGACATGTTCCCATCTTTATTTCTCCCGTATATTTCACTTCCCCGTCATTTTACCTACTTGTTTTATTCCCGCTAGGTTTGAATATTGTTATCATGGGTTATTCCAGTTAAGTTTAGCCCTAGTTAAGGCCCGGGGGGGGGGGGTTACTTTGGTATTTTATGACGGGGGTGTGCATTTTTCAGATTGAACAGAGTACCCGAATCTATGTCACCCAAAGCCAAAAAAGCATACCCAAATCTATGTATATAGAGATTCAATGCCCAAATCTGTGCAATGAACCAAAAATACGACCCGAATCTATGTAACAAATTATTGATATAAATCAGGTCAAAATTTGATAAAACACATTGCTAATGACATATGGTCAGTCACTGCAGAAGCAGAACAAATAGATTAGAATTACACCTCTCCACAGGTCATTATTTGTATATCTAATAAACTTATTGAAGATGTGCATCATGAAATTTGATAGAAATTTCCTTCTTCATTACTCAATTCTGTTGTATCTATATCTATGACCCGAATCTGTGGCATCTTTTTTTTATATGTGAAACCCATATCTATGTAAGGAATCGCCAGATAATGGGTACCAAAGGTATGTGTACTGTATAAAATAGACACCCAAATCTATGCACAAAATTTTGAAAAATAGACCCATAAAAATGCACACCCCGTATACCAGAATATAGGGAGTGACCCACCGGGGTTAAGTCCCGTTTGCCCATATTCCGACTTGACTGTACGTCAACATTCGTAGTTTCCGCCATTACTGAACAGCTGACGTAGTAAGGAATGTGAACTCATGAACTTGGAATGTTATCCAATCAGCGGAGCGGAATGCCCCCACTTCACCATAGAGGCACGAGATGTGTGTCGTCTAGCAGTATAAAATGATTAACCCTTTCACTGCCACAGTATTTACAAGACTGAAGCTTCTCAAACGGCAGGGCTGTTTCTCTTGTTATGTGGGTTGTTTTTTGATATTGTGACGTCAACAATGAGGAATCGTCAGAAACGTCATAAATGCAATATGCTGGCAGTCAGTGCTCCTGTTGTAAAAAAGGCGGGAAATGGGAAAGAATAAGAAATCAGGGAGGAAAAGCAGGTATCCAAGGGGAACTTGCTTTTTCGAAAGAAGACGAAACGAACATATTCTTTAGCTTTCAATTTAATGACCATTTTCAAAATGACACTAAGTATTCATAAATTCAAAAAAAAAAAAAATTACCAGTCCAGATTTACGTATCATCTTTATTCTTGGTATAATCATGATTGCAACAGTTTCAAAGGTACCGTCTATACGCCCATGCATACAACAAAAATAAACCGTTACATACATATGCATTATTCGTGAACGTCCTGAATTTTTATCATTTTAGTCCGATAAATATAGTTTTGACTGGGTTTTTAGACAGAAAACTTGTCCAGTTTTCTGATTTTATATTTGTACTGACAAAAGAAAATTTTCAAGTGAAAAAAAATATAATTATCTTTAAAAAATCGTAAGACTAATATTTTATAGAACGAAGTCTTTTGTGTTTGGTCTATTGTGACACATTATTTTCTTTTTAAAAGGGTGACTTGCTCTTTATCGGCTATCTTCTTTTGGGTGTAAATTGTGCTTTAAATAAATAAATATTAAATATTATA